>LNAC01000104.1:2275919-2286299 GCA_002007465.1 Ailurus styani | reverse complement strand
ATGCGGGCCTCGATCCCAGGACCCTGAGATCATGACCTGAGCCGAAGGCAGAGGCTTTAACCCACTGAGCCACCCAGGCGCCCTACAATCAGTTTTAATGACAGTTTTTCTCTAGGGAGAGTAGAAGCTGGAGGACAAAAGTTACCTTTCCTATATACCCTTCCTATACCTCAAATTTTATCCTATGCACATGTAATATCGCATTAATACCATCTCTAAAACAAACTATCATAAAAAAACCAAAATTATTTGGTTAAGAAAAAAATTATGGGGGGCGCCTGGGTGGCTCAGTGGGTTAAAGCCTCTGCCTTCCGCTCAGGTCATGATCCCAGCGTCCTGGGATCGAGGCCCGCATCGGGCTCCCTGCTCGGCGGGGAGCCTGCTTCCTTCTCTCTCTCTGCCTGTCTCTCTGCCTGCTTGTGATCTGTCTCTGTGTCAAATGAATAAACAAAATCTTTAAAAAAATAAAATAAAATAAAATAAAATAAAAAGAAAAAGAAAAAAAAAGAAAAAAATTATGGGAACCCATATTAATGTACTCATGTATTGAAATAAAGCTAGGAATTAGAAATAAAAACACCAACTTGATTTTTTTTTTTTTGGTAGAATCACGTGGCCCAAAAAGGAGATCATAATGTCTGAGACAAAAGTATGAGACTAGAACACTGTATGTTAACTATACTGGAATTAAAATTAAAAACTTAATTTACAAAAAGTATGAGAACAAAAGAAATGCCCTCCTGGAAGATATTCATGCTCAATAGCCACATCTGGGAAAGATTCACTCCACCTGTGCTTAGAATGTCCTAAAACAATAAGACCTTCTGGGATCAAAAGGGAACCAAGTGCGAGAAGGAGAGCAGCTGAGGAGGACCTGGCTGATTAAGTAACAATGAGTTGGAAGGAATCCTAAACAAACCAAGATAAGAAGAAGAAGAAAAAACAAAACTCATCTGTAATTTAAAAAGGACATTCCATTCTAAACTGGCTAAAAGAATAAATCTCAAAACAAGTCATTTGCTTCTGGCACTGTTTTCCCCATCTCAGGGCTGAACAACCACTTTTTCTGTCACCTGTGATACTAAAAAAAAAAAAAAAAAGAAAAGAAAAAAGAATTTCTTTCACCTAAATTAGGCTCAGTGCAATAGGCATAAATATAAATTATAGGTGTCACCCATCAAACAGTATATCTGCTTTTGATTCCATGAGCAGATGTTTATCAGGTCCCATGTTCAAAAGCTGAAGACTGTTACAGTATTCCTTTATTAGGATAAACATTTGATTTATTTGCAAGATAAGGCACTTGACTCAAAAAAGTCAATAAGAGACTTGGAGCTGTTTGTAGCTGGTTCATTTTATCATTCAGACCTTAGCCCATTTCTTCCTATTTCCAAAAGGGACCTTTCTCCCCCAGATCCAAATGCCCCAGGTGGCATCCTCCCACACAGATCTAATCCCCACAGCTCCCAGCCCTTATCTGCTGGTTCCAGGGCCGTATTTCCAACACCTCAGGAAACTTGAGCAAGCCCTCTTCTATGGGCTTACTCCACCAGAACCTGAACCCCAGTACCGTGCCCTACTCCCAACCAGCTCCTCTTAACCTTTAGTTTTCTTTTAGGACCAGCACCCTCCTCTCAGTCTTCCACGTTCCCTAAGTCAGATCCTTCTGCCTCCCACTCACCCCTTCCTTCCTTCACAGAAAAGATCTGTGCACCTTATGGCTTCTCCAGCCCAAGGCCAAAACCCTAATTCCCCCTATTCTCATTCCCCTTAGCTACTGGGCATCTGCCCACACCATTAACCTGTGGCTACAGAGAAGGCTATATAGATCAAGGGTCTCAAACTCATATGCCATAGGGACAACGCAGTGAGTATGTCAGAGTGAGCCGGCTAGGAGAATAGGGAATAAAGAGCAAGTGAGGCTGGACCTCAGCGTCTGGGAGAAACCAAGCACACGCGTCCACTGAGAGCAATACAGTAACAAGGAGCTCTGGCAGGTCCCTACAGGAATGTGGGCCTTGGGCTGCCAGGGCTTGCAGTCTTGCAGAAGAACGTGGAAAGCTGGATTTTTTCTGGGAAATATCCCCCATATTTAAATAATGACAACTATTTCAAAAAGAAAACAAAAGTTTTTACATACAGTATCAAACGGGACATAAGTCTGAGGTTTATTTATGGGGGCCGCCAGTTTTCAAACTCTGCTTTAGAGCAAGTGACTTTGGAATGTACAGCCTGGGTTAAAGTTCAGATGTGTGACCTCTGACATTTTCCATCATCCCTCCGAGTCCCAGTTTCTCCTTCTGTAAATGGGGACAATAAACGGGGGTACCTAAGCCCGGGTGTGAGCCTTAAATGCGAGAATGCAAGTAAGGGGCCTGACCAGGGCCTCCCTTACAGATGTTATCTTACTGTTGCTATTTTAGAATCAAGTCCAAAATCTTTCGCCTGGCATTCAAAGTAAACCCTAATTTGGCTCTAAATCACCCTTTCTAAGCTTTCTTCTACCATGGTCACCCTGATGTACCCTACACAGTTACATCACACCACAAGGCTTTTAACTTCCAGGGGTTACCATATACGCTTGACAAAAAAGAATACACACGGGGGAGGGTGGGCAACAGAACCACTGCCATAGCACCAGCCCTCGGCTTCCCTTTGGCTCTGGCGTCATGCAAAACCAGAGACGTGAATCTGCTCTTCCTTCCGGTTATCTCAGGTCATGATGTCTCTCTGAGAACCTGCACCTCAAGGCACTGAGTCTGACTCCACTGATGACAAATAGGCGCAACTATGTTTTTATACAACTTGGCTCTTAAACCAAAGCCAACTACCTCATAGCTACTTGCCCCATCGTCTGGTTCTGGCAGGGCACCTCCTCCACAATGTACACACATATAGGCATCTCTGAAAATGGTAACAGCAGAACGGTACCTTTTTCCAAGGCCAGCCAAACAGTCATTTCCTCAAAGGTGTTGTTTGATCCTTATCCCCCTGTATCTTGTGACCAAGACACTTGGCCTTCTGCCGTTTACAGTTAGACATGCAGTTCTTCAGTCTCTTACTCAAAGTGCACCTTGAGCTCAACGTAATGTTACTGTCCTTTCCATGCCCAGCCCCAGGTACAGGAGGCCTTGATAAATGCTCAACGAATGAAGGAAGAAGAGCGCAAACAACAAAAGAGCAGCAGCAAGGTAGGAAGATTTTAATGATAAGGACAATGACAGCAAGGATGACTGCAGCCACCAATTAAGCTCTTACTTACATCCACGAATGCAAAAAGCTGGCCCCTACTAACCTTGTTTTGTGTTTCAGAACAATAACTATATCGGGTCACCTTCCCTACCTCTCTCCTATCGTTCCGGTGCAGGTGACCTAAAAAGGGACTCTTGCCGTCCCCTTATTACTGAGAGTCACCATCCCATTTCAAATATAATCTAAATAAACACGGAGCTAAGTGGCTCCTGCCACTAGTTTAAATTAATTAGCCCCACCTTTGATGCTGATTAGGATCAAGATGATGCTGTACTTTGGGAGCTGGTCCAAAGCACATATTAGTCACTTTAATCTGATATGGAGAAACAAGCAAAGACCCCTACACAGAGAAAAGAACAATGGGTGGGGGAATGGGGGGAGAGCAGAAGGGCATGGACCATCTGTAGAATAATTGAGACTCATACAAAAAGAAAAACAAAATTCTCATCCAGATTACCAAATGTCCAATAAACAAATTAAGGCTGATTTCCACAATATCTAGAATAGTTTTTTTTCATACTGCTGGTTAGAACCCATTAGCAAGTTGTGAAATCAATGTAGTAAATAGAGATCAGAATTTTTTTTAAATGGCTAGAAATTAGGATGCACTGCTGTATTGTTTTGTAAAAATTGTAATTCAGTTTTATTTTTAATATGCATGTGTGTATGCGTGTGTACTCAGTCATGATGTAAAATGTATTGCTGAGGGTAAAAAATGTTTTTAAAACACTGAAATAGAACATTTATGTTTATATAATCTCCGGGGACTGAGATTTTCCATTTTTTACTAGGCCATACTCATAAAGTAAGAGAATATTTGTTCTTGCCACCTGTTGTGCACAACAGGTCAGTTCTTCAAGTTCAAAAAACATTTTAAAAAAATATCACTTGGCACACTTGTCCCTTACCATTTTCCTTATTCTCCAAAGGAAGATAAAGGTCACTCTAGATAACCACCTACACTTTTTCCTCCTACTGGTTGTTCCTATGTATATTTCTATCTTGTGTAAGTCCCTGACATCAAGTGACAAGTCCAACAGCTCCAACTCTCTTTGTGGTATTTACTTATAAGTATCAACCTGTAACTTAAGAAGAGTGATCCATCAGGCACATTATGTTTTCACAGAGAGTGTACCACCACTCATCAATAGCTACAATAGTGGAAAGTTCTGAACTCGGCTTAAAATACCTCAACTCATCCCCTCTACACCAGAATGCTCTTTCTCAAGTTCTTTCTCAGTATCCACTCTCTTCAAAGTACAAGTACTACCCCACAGCTAATACCCAGCTTTGTCTAAGACCACTCCGATGTTCCTTTACCACTCTGTACGTTTCCCATCAAACTCAAGGTTATTTTTAGAAGTCTAATTGATAATTCTTCCATAATTGCCTAAAAAAGAAAAATGAAAACTAGAACAATCTTATTTTCTTTGTATCGTAATTTTTTTTTAACGTAAGCTCTACACCCACAAACTCATGATCCCGAGGATCAAGAGTAGCATGTCCTACCAACTCAGCCAGCCAGGCACCCCAAAGCAATCTCATTTTCAACATCATCCATGCTGCACAGAGGTTACCGAAGATCCACCCTAACTTTCACAGATGAACAAGGCACCCAGCTATCAAGTATTCAAGTAGAAAAGGTCTACATGGCACGCCCACTCAAATCAGCCCTTAAAATCTATCAAAAGAGAAGTTCACTCTGGATTCCATCCATTTTCCAAAGAGGTCATCCACATTCCATCTCTCCACAATGAGCACTGCCTACCACAGTGTTTTCACTGTCAACTATTTGTGAACATATGCAACAGGACAAAGTCAGTGTGAAGGAGTTAATTCACCAACTAAACAAGTCCCAGCCATGCACTCAGGATCACAGGATTCGATGCTCTGTAGAATATTTTAATATGCATTGAGATATTCTTCCCAAAAGAGGTTTTGCCCTTAAACCCAAAAACAACAGGAAGCATAAACTGAAAAAGAATACAATAAATGTTTGTTGAATCCACTATGTCACAGTATCAAGCATCAAAAAAAAAGTTCCTTCCACCTAGAGTGTCTTTCATCCCTGCTTCCCAAACTCATCCTTAAGGACCTCTGTGTCTGGTATCGTCTGGTATCATCTGCTCTCAGGCTGCCTCCCTGATTCCCTAGAGTACTGGGCATGTCTGCTTCCCTAATATGCAATCACCCATCCATTCTCTCAACAATTAAAAAACCATTTACTGACTGTGTGGTCTGGGCCAGGCATTGTGTTAGGTGCAAAACATATACAAAAGATGAATAAGACACAGTTCTTGCCCTCAAAGAGCCCAGTGAGGGAATTTTGAAAGGTTTTAAATCAGTGAAGGAGAATGAATGGTGTCGAACAAATAAATGGAGGAGTGAATAACCTGAAGTCCTTGCCCTGAAAAAAGATCAATCAAGTTCCAGAATGAGTAGTAAAGATGATAAAATGCTAAGAAAATGTCAAAAGGCAAAATACAGGAACCATTCCTGCACTGAGATTACTCTGAGCCCTGAGGATTTGGCTCTCCCCAGAAGTGGGGGGAAAGGCAAGGCAAAGGGACTGACTCCAAGGCTCGGCCCATGATAAGAAAGAGCTGAACCTATCGGGACACCTGACAGAAGAACCTATGCTAAAGGCATATGTCAGGACACCTATGCTAAAGGGGACTCCCTGAACTTGCCCCATTGTCCAAAAAACAAACTCCAACTACTGCATGAACCTCCACAAAAATCTGGAAAAACTAAAACTCAGAGTCACTTTCCTGGTCACAGAAATAAAGGCCAAGTACCCAGAGCAAACAATGAAGCAACCCGAATGGGCAAAGTGGAATGTTGGTCAGGGACTGAAACCCAAAAATCAAACAAATGAGTAGTGGTGACTCTGGAAAACAAAAGTCTCATGGATCACAGAAGAGTCTTTAGACATATAAACAAGCTCCGATTTCCCAAAATGCATGTATGAGCACAGGAATATTATTCGACTGGCCTGTTGGTTTGAAAACTGGGGACAGGGAAGTATCTGTTTTAACTTCAAAAAAGGAAGCTGCTGGGTCTCGTTCATTAATTTTGGGAGCCTAAGTTCAAACAAAACTATCTCCCATCCGAACCTAAGGCCATGATTTGCCAACCACATCATCTTCATGAAGCCCTTTCAAAAGGAGTCTTTTTAATGAATGCCCCTTCAACAGACAAATCCTGCTTTGGAACTTCTGGTTCTTAAAGCAGCACGGCAAGCAAGAGCAGTCTATGGCCAACTGCTAAAAAAGAAGAGGTAAACCTTCCACTTGGTTGTTCTGAGAGCTGGAATTGGCCACAGAAAGAAACACAAAGTTCTCACTCCAAGAGATCAAAGAAGGCATTTTGTACCAGGAAACCGAATTCAAATTCTCATTTCCAGGAATAAAGCCACAGTGCCCAATACTTGCTTAGGAAAATAAAACAGGAGACTATGTGGACTCCAGCTAAAATCTCTGATGGCTTCATCTCCCAGCCTTGCCAGTTTAACGCCGTTAACATTTTGCCCAGGCTTTGCTTTAACTTAAATACTGGCTTCGCAGCCTGAATGGTCACACTTACCCACTGGGTAAAAATGAAAGCATTGTAACACTTCATGACAGCATTTTTTGCCCCATCTTAAGCACTAGATGTATGCGACAAGGTGCTGTTGACAAGTGCCAGCTTCGGCTCAGCCCCAGTCACTGGAAACTACAGTCAGGAGAAGCCGCGCTGCAGCCCCTGCTATTATTTTGGTCACAATATTGAAATGAGAGTAGAAGCAGGAGAATACATAAGAGGGGACATACCCCAATCTCATTCCGGTATGACAACAATCAGCTCGCTTTAAAATTGTCACCTGGGGTCTTATCAATCAAGCCAACAGCATTTGCGTGGCTACGTCGCACAGGCACCAAGCTGTCTATAGTCATAATAGTGCAGTGAAATATCCCCCGAGTAGTCATTATGTTAATAGTCATGTGTTTAATTTTCTTTATCTTTTTACAAAAAAATATGTATCGTGTATGTAGGTTATAAAGTCTAAAAATAAAATCAGCACCCATGAACCCACCACTCAACCCAAAAACCCAGAATGTCACCAATGTAGATCATTTACCTACACACACCTTTACCTACACACATCCCAGGTAGTCATTGTCCTGAATTTGGAGCTTTATGGTAAATATAAATGTATCTTTATGATTTCCTCCCATTACTAACACGTGAGTTGGCTTTCCAATTATGGCAATGATATATTGTTTCAAAAGATGACTTCTTCTTAGTTTTTCTAAGGCCAATCATTGCCTTAAAGAAAAACACTAAATAATTAAGACTGACACTTAGCCATGGTAAACTCACGAAGATGGTGTATGAGTTAATGAAATATGGCAAACACTGGCAAAAGGGGCTGAGAACATGGGTTCCAGAGTCTCACAAACTCCTAGTTCAAATCCCCACTCCACCACTGACTAGTTCTACAACTAGGGCAACTCGCTCAATTTCGGAAAGCCTCAATTTCTCATCGTAAAAGAGCGAAATAATAATAAAACATATTGCTGTGAAAATGTCATGAAAAATGCATGTAAAGAGCTGAGCACGGTTCCTAGCACAAAGCCAGTGCTCCCCCATCACAGTGGTCACCAAATTCATTCAAAACACATTAGAGGGTTTTGCTACTATTAATGGTTTACTTCTCCCCAGTTTCTCACAAGTTGTGCATTAGATCCCTTTCACATAAAAATAAATCAAGATGCAGGGATCCAACAGGAGAACAAGCACAGAAGACGGTTCCCAGTCCTAGCTCCTTTTTGTTTAATGTACTTTATGGGTGCGCGCGCCTGCGCGCGTGCGCGCGCGCGCACACACACACACACACACACACACACACACACACACACATTGATTCCACCTTCACCTCATGACCTTGAATAACAGAATCATTTTTCAAATGCATTTCTGCCCTGTCCCCTCCTCCCCCAGAAGGCCGGACTACTTGATCCAACCTTACCTAGAAGTCTATCATGATCCTCACAGTATTAGTTCAGTGCAATCTACGGTAAGGCAGAGCCAGAGTCTCTATTTACTGATTCAATCACTGTTAGCTGTTCAGTGGACAGATGCAGAAAATTTGGTAAATCACTACTCTGAAAAAAAATCATTACAATGCTTTTAATGGCATTAAGTTCCCACTTCTTAAATTAATTACATTCCTGAATAAGGCAGACTCCACCATCTCTATGCGGCATCCTTAATATTCTTTTAAATTACTTCGAGACAACAAAAAACTTATTCAGATTCAAATCACTCTCTTCCAAGGTACAAAAGTTGTAAAACTACTACCTAAATCAAGTCTTTATTTAAAACCCACTCTCTCCATTTCAAGAAAAATTCACCCAAACCTCCGGAAAAGAAGAGTAGAAACCCAGCCTCTCCCCATGCCAGCCCTTGATTTTTGCCATCTACCCAGAATTTACAGCAACATCATTCACCAACCTTTTGAGTATTAGCCGCCACACAATTCCATCGATTTAAGACCTACACACTTGAGCTTCAAAAGACTTCCGTTTTCATTTTTTGTTTTGTGTTTTGACTTCCAGGCCAGAAAACAAAAACGACTGCCTCACACAAAAAAGTAATTTGGTCTTAGAAGCCAGGTGATCCAAGTCCTGTCCAGGCCTAGGACAACCTCCTGACCCCTGTGTCCCCATCAGTGAAATGGGTGAGGCCCATATTTCATACTTAAGCATACTGTAAAGTTGGATGGCAAGGCCAGTGTCTGAGGTCAGCACAAGTCTAGTGTCTGCTGGCTGCCCAAGCCCGGGCCCCCAGCCAGCCACCCACCTCCAGAGACAAGTGCCAAGACATACTATAGTGTTTCCATTTAAGGCCTGCCACTTGGATCAGCCCATCTCTGAAATTTCTTAACACCACCTTTCCAGGAAGAATTTTTTTGGGGGAAAAGGGAGGTGGTGTCTATTTTTTGCCACCGCCTTCCCTTGGGCTGTCAGAGCAGTCTGCATCTCTGGGACAGGATTCTTTAAAACCACTGGGTTATATCTAAGTCTCAATTAGAGGGCCTCTTTTCAAAAATATACAAACTATGTATGAGATCAGTCCTTTTTCTCATCACCTAACTCCCATCACTCACACACTCTCACACACAAACAACCCTCAAAAAAGAAAGCCCAATAAAATGAACAGATCCATTGATTAATTTGCTACCTCCCTCCAAAAGCCACATTAAGCACAACTTTTTAACCAAGACTTTCCTTCTGCTACTAAGTGGAATGTTTTATTCCCTCAAGTAGCTTCCTCTACAGCTTTTCTCCCATGCAAGCAGCGTTCAAAACTCCAGGGAAAGGAGGCTGGGGGGGGGGGGAGACATATCTGGCGCAAACTGGACAAACCTAAGCCAGCCTAGAACCCGAAGGAAGTTAGTGAATCCAGCGGCCCCAGAGGCCCACATCTCTCCCCAGCGCGCCCCAGGTTCTAGCCTCACTGTTTTGGTTACAGTGTTGAAGGAAGGGTTTTAAACTTGGCAAAGTACCGTGCAACATCTGTAACCACATTTGCCTTCTGGGGATCGGGAGATGAATCCCACATTCCTGGCTTTGAAGCTTTTTGAAACTGCAGCTAGGAAGAACAGAGGGCGGGAGGGAGTTGAGCAGAGTTTATTGGCTGTCTCTCCAGCAGAAAATTCCTCTTGGAAGAGACGGATATTTTGAGGGTGGGGGTGATTAGCCCATCCCTTCACTCTGTACGGAGCTCAGCTGGGAAGGTGAGCCACGGGCGACCGGATCGATTTACAAGTCAGCGGCGCACACCCTGAAGGAGTTCACTACACACACACACACACACACACACACACACACACACACACACACCCCACACACACACACGCCGCAACCCAGAGACCACCACCCCCCCATGCCTCTGTCCTCTCCCATATCCCACCAGCAGTTCAGGCCCAAAGCAAGACAGTTTTGTTCCGCGGCGGCTTCCCCCATCGAGAGTGGATGAAGCTTGGGGGAGAAAGGAATGAAAGCGAGGGGGAGGCACCGCAGACGCCCACCCTCCCAGTCCCAATCCCAGCCTCTTCTCCCGCCAGGCGCCCTCCTCCCTCGG
>LNAC01000104.1:2264307-2275194 GCA_002007465.1 Ailurus styani | reverse complement strand
GGGCGGCGGCGGGGCCGGCCCGGGCCGGGCTCCCGCGGCCGGGGTGGGAGGAGGAGAGGCCGCGCGGCGCGGGTGAGTGCCCAGGTAGGCGCGGGCGGGGCCGTCTGGACAGCTCCCGGGGGCGCGCGGGGCGGGCGGGCTGCCTCCAGGGCTCCGCGACTGCGGGCGGCGCGCGGCTGGGGTCCTGCAGGTCCGCGAGAAGCCTCAGTGTTCTCATCCAGTCCTTTTCTGACCTGCCTTCAAATCCCCTTCCACTTTGCTCATTTCCTTGCAAGGTCTGGGGTTATGCAAGAGCTTGCCATTTTCGCAGTCGGCCTCCTTGGCTATAAAAATAAGCGGGGGCGGGGGGGGGCTTCTGCAGTAATGTAGCCCTGTCCTAGGCGCCAGGGGAGCTTACTGTGGAAAGGAAGGAACATTCCCCGCCGCAGAGAGGCTGACAACCTCGGTCCTTAGATACACAAAAACACTCCAGTGTGCTAATATTATCCAGAGCATCAAAAAGGCATGCGGGATCAAATTTTGCATGGTGCCTGCTGAGTGTAAGGAAAGCACCAGGCCATTTCCTCTGCCCTCTAGAAGCTTATAATGTACGGTCCTATCACAAAGCAAAGTAAGAGCATGAAACCAATAAATGAGGATACCATAAAGTATTTTTATCTCTACAGGTTCATTCATGCAGCAGACATTTATTGGGTGACTGCAGTACTGCAAAGGGTTGCAAAGAAAATGGAAGATCTGGTCCCTGCAGGTCAGGAGTTTACAATCTAATTAGGAACATAAGGCACATATACATGAAACAGCTAGAAAATAATCCCCAGGTATGATGTAAGCAAGAGGATGGAGAAGCCTGGTGGCATTTTTTTCTCAAGGGGAAAGTCTCTGTACCTGTATGCTTGCTTGGTGAGAATCAGGAGAGGAAATGCCAGGTCAATCAAGCCAGAGTGCCTATCAGTATCCTTACTCTGGAAAACAGTAGAACAGGGACCTCAGTGTCACTTGGCTGAAGCTCTGTCACTTATAAACTGTGTGACCTTGGGTGTGTTTCCAACTTCTCTGAAGGCAGTAAAGGCTGTCCCCAGGTTTCTTGTCTGGTTCAAATGAGATGACACTTACATGACAACTGCTCGAGCTGCTGTGCGACTGTTCCTCAGTCCGTCGGGTACATTTATGGAGTCCTCATTTTACCGGCCTCTTCTTGATGATCTTTCTAGTCTTCCCTAGGCTGTGAGCTCCATGAGGGCCGGGACCGGGTTTGAGTGTGTTCACTGTGTACCATCATCAAGCCTAACAGAGTGGCACATGCAGGTGCCCGGTAAAGGTTTGCTGAATAAGTGAACAAATGAACTAATGTTTCCTGTTATGCTTTTAACCATTCGTTGTATCTGTTCCTTCAGTAGTGTCTCATGTGACTGGCTCAATGCAAAACCCTCTAACTCAACCTTCCTGGGACTAACTTATATTCTAGGAGACTCTCTGGGAGGATTCTAGGTAGTTCTTGTGGCTTTGTAATATAAATTGATGATTGCTCGTGCATGCGTGTATTGTGTAAAGCAGGAGGATACACACGGATACAGCCTGTAACAAAAGCCCTGTCCACACAAGGATACAGCCCAGATACAGTCCTTTCTTTAGCTTGGACACCTTAATCCAGGGTTGTTCAACCTCTGTACTATTGACATCTTTGGCTGGATAATTGCTGTGAGGTGTGTCCTGTGCACTGTAAGATGTTTTGCAGCATCTTTCTTTGACCTCTGTCCATTAGATGCAAATAGGATGCCTTCTCTCCACAGTTGTGATGTTTAAAAATGCCTCCAGCCATGGCTGAATGTCCTTGGGGGGCAGAATTGCCCCCTGTTGAGAATCAGTGCCTTACCCCAACATCTCATCCACTGATTTAACTGTGGTGGAGAAATCACACAAGTCAAGTAACTTGAAAGAAATACATCTCTGTTATTCCAAGATTCTTACTTAGATCTTTTCCATCATATGTTTCCAGGAGCACGACTCTTGTTAATTAATTGCCTGCTGCATTGTGAATTGGCATCTCTTCTGTTTTCTGCGTATCCTCCTCCTTTACACCCAGATCAACATGTTCATTTCTAAAAGTCAACAGCTTTCAACAACTATTAGGAAACAGAGTCTTGAGCAACCTAAGAGTCCTGTATAATATTCTCCTATAAAATATGGAGAATTCATTCCATAAAATTTTGCAGAAAGCTTCTCTCTCATAATTAAGCCCTTAGACTTACCACTGCCTCTCTGCACTCAGATTGTAAGTAATACAGAATATAAATTGTCCTTTTTAGAAATTACTGCATTTAAAATATTTAAGGAGCTACTTTGAGTGATTTTCTTTCATCTTGAAGCCATTTATTTTTGGTTCCAGAAAGAGTTTCCCTTTCCTAGTGGCATAGAGAACATGGCTTATTAAAACCTATAGAGCAAAAATCAGCTTAGTTATACATATCAACTTCCAGAAGCAAGTTCTTTAGAAGAATGTCAGGATGTTTTAGAGCTGGTGGTGTTGATGAAAATCCTGATGGATTGATGTGCTTCAGTTCAATTACTAGAGGTTTCTTGAAGAAAAATAGAGATTAATCATTGAAGGAATGAACTAATTCTGATAAGTCTGGTCACTCAGTCTGGGCATGTAAACCAACCAGAATCCCTGCTCCCAGCAGGCAACAGCACTGTGTTTACAAGGTGAGCAGACAGTTTTGTTCAGCAACACAGTGTCATCTGTCTCTTTAAATAAAGTTATTTGAAACATTGCTTTTATAGCTTTGTTCATATTTCGTTTGGGTTTTACAGTTGTGTAATGGTTAGGAGCATATGGAGATTAGTTTACATCTAGTTTAGTGATTATTCACACTTAAGTTGAGTGTTGAAGACGAGGTAGGCATCCAAACTGCTTAGAAAAAGGGCAAAGTTTGGGCGCCTGGGTGGCTCAGTGGGGGCGCCTGGGTGGCTCAGTGGGTTAAGACCTCTGCTTTCGGCTCAGGTCATGGTCTCAGCATCCTGGGATGGAGGCCCACATCGGGCTCTCTGCTCAGCAGGGAGCCTGCTTCCTCCTCTCCCTGTCTCTCTGCCTGGCTCTCTGCCTACTTGTAATCTCTCTCTCTGTGTCAAATAAATAAATAAAATCTTTAAAAAAAAAAAAAGAAAAGAAAAGAAAAAAGAAAAAGGGCAAAGTTTGAGGGTGGGATGTGACTTTTGGGAAAGCAATTTCTGTTCTGTTAGACTGGAAAGAGGACACATACTCTGGGGATCCCCAAGTTCTCTATGAAATTTGTGTTTTTGCTTCCATTACAATATTTTTAAAAGAAATTAATATCATGTTAAATTTATATGCATATACTGGATCATATGAATATCATGTAGCCGTGATCCCACTACCCTTTTTTGCTCTGGACCTATAAGAATATGCAGTTTATTTAAATGGTATTTTAATAAAAAAATAAGATATCACTGAAGGTCTGTAGAATTGTTTTCCTTTTAAAGGGGTCTATACATTACTCAAGCGTGAGAAATACCCAGCTGCATTATAACTGTTCTTGGAGAATGATGAATCTATTCCTAATCCTTAGACCATAAGAAACCGTTATTATACTCCAGAGACAGAAGTGACTGGATCAGAGTAGCAGGGAGTGGAAGAGATAATTGTAACCTGTAAGGTTCACTAAAAATCCTATCATGCCTGGCACCCTTGCCCCAAAAGGTAAACATTTAACCAGTCAGGACAGACATTTGTTTATCTTCCAGTTAAACTTTCCCAGGTGTACAAATGACTCATTAATTGTTCATTTCATACAAGACCTTGTTGGCCATCCACCATATTCAGGGAACTGTGGGAGCTGCTTAGGGAGTCCTCAAACTGCCTACAGTCACTCCCCACTGGGAAAGTTCATCCAGACACACAGTGTAGCAGGTTGCATGCAAACCAGTGTGCAACTATCGGCCAGCCATGTGATAAAAGAGGCATTACAAAACCATTGCAGAAAGCAAAGTTATTCATTAAACAGTGTTGAGGCACTTGGGGAAAAAATCCTGTTAGTGCTCCCTTTCACACCATTCCTGAAAATATTTCCAAAAGGAATAAGAGTTAAATATTTTTTAATTATAAATTAACTCAAAACAAATATAGTTAGAGACCTACCTTTGGATGGGAAAAGGACTTTGTAAGTAAAAGATGTGGAAAAAATAAATATGATTGGTTGACTTGACTATGTAAGAAATTTTCTCTAATTTTTTTGGGGGGGGGTTGGAAACAAATATAAGGAGGGGAAAAGCCAGGTAGTGAAGCCACCTACAACCTATACTCAAAGGGTTAAAAATTTTTAACATATCAAAAAACTTTTATGAATCAACAAAATGTACCCTTTAGTAGAAAGTTGGTCAAATGTTATGAATAGTAAATAAAATAGGAAATTTTTAAAAATTACTCTGAAATTTAAGAAGAGGGAATGCAAACAAAACTCAGATAAAATATTTCAAACGGTGTGTCAACAAATGAACATATTCTCTCCTGGTAAGTTTGACTTTATAAAGGACACTCAGTTGCTGTGAAGAGTGTAAATGGGAAAACAATTTCTTGAAGATAACTAGGTGACAATGGTATCAAACCCCTTAAACATATGTATACCCTTTGACACTTTAATCCCATTTCAGGAATTTATGCTATGAAAATAGTCATCAGTCAAAGATTTGTATACATTGATAATCATCTAATAATTTTGGAAATGCCAGCAATAAAGCATAAGCTGAAAAAATAGAATATAAAGGTAATATTCTAACTCAATAACCCTTATAAACACATGAATCCCTCACATTCACATATACACTATGACAAAAAACTAGAAGAAAATATTCCAGGATGTACAGCAATTATCTTTGGATCATGAATATGGTTGACTTCTTTTTTACACAGGTCTATGTGTTCCAACTTCTCGGTAACATATTACTTTTAGAAGCAGAAATAAAAAACACTTAAAAAGTAGAAAGGCAAGACTCAGTTGGTAGAACAGGCAATTCTTGATCTCAGTTCAAGCCCCTCTTGGGCCTACAGCTTACTTAAAAATTAATTATTTAATATGAAAGTAGAAATGCACAGATTTTAAAAGGGTCTGACAATCACGAAACAAAACCTAACGTGAAGATTGCATATGAATTTATATTTGTGAAGTAGGTGGTAAGGTGTAGAAAAAAGAATTCAAATTTAGCATTTTTGTGCTCTTGCAGGTAGGTCCATTTCTTTCAGATAATCATTTCCCGGAAGGTTCACAGCCTTATCTTTTTGCCTGCATCTTAGTCTGTGATCCATTTCCTTAAAACCTGGAGAGCTAGATGGTCATCAGGACTGCCCATGGTCTTGCTCACATTCTGAAGCTGCTTGAATTTCTAATTTACTTGACTATGGTTAATTTAGCTACATTGTGGAGATGTGGATTTAAAAAGCTAGTCCTGTGGATGAATGCCCTCAGGACTATCAAATTAATTTCGTCCTCAAATTAAACAAATATATTCCAAATAAAATTGTGTGGTTCTTGGTAGAATCCAACATCACAGAGGCTTTCGTTTTTAGGGAACATTCTGTTGCCTGATTGGTCCCTCAGAGCATTGGCATCATGAAGACATTTTCATGGATAGGAAATCAAATTAATTTTCCAAGTCCTAGTGTAGCCCCACTCTACCAATATCTAAAATCTAAAGGCTTCCTTTTTATTAACCTACTTTTGCTTAATGAAACTCCAGAGATCAACTGCTAAGGTTAATTACATATAGCAGAGAACAGCTGTGTGACCTTAGGCAGGTATCTTCAGACTGTAGAGCCTAACTTCTCAGGTGTATTAAAGTAAGGGGTGGGATGCATCTTGGAAGTCTCTTTGTTTTGAAATTCCACGACTTGAGTTGGAATTCCTAAAGAAGCTTATTACCTGACATTGCCGATGCTGCCTTCGACAGTTCTGGGGGTGGAGAGCGTAAGACTTCTAGGAACTGATGGCCAGCATGGTGGGAATAAAAGGACCATATGGAGAAACAGCCATAGAAAGGACTGAGATAGCCTAGTTTGACCATGCAGGTCTCAGAACTGTGCAAGGGAAGTGATTAAGGGTTTAGCAAGGGAGTGAATGACAAGTTTGCTTAATATCACTTATCCTTACACCAAGACATCCATATCCTTTCATCAACAAGATTTTCCCCGGTGATGATTTTGTCTAAAAAAGAGATACAAATATGCAAGTGCAAAAGGATATATTGTAGAGTGAAAAGTAAATTCCAGAACTACCAGCTTCCCAGCCACCCACTTCTCTCTCCTTAATGTCAGCTTCTCTATATCCTTACAGAAATGTGGTAGACATATGAAACCATACCCGTATTCCGTTTTGCCTTAACCGACTGAGCCACCCAGGAGCTCCTGATTATACTTTCTGATTATAAAGTTATACATGTTGTAATCGAAAATACTTTTCAAATGGGGACACCTAGGTGGCTCAGTCGATTAAGGCTCCAACTCTTGATCTTGGCTCAGGTCTCAGTCTCATGGTCATGAGTTCAAGCCCTGCATTGGACTCCATGATGGGCATGGAGCCTACTTAATTAATTAATTAACTAGCTAATTAATTAATTAATTTGGGGCACCTGGGTGACTCAATCGATTAAGTGTCTGACTCTTGATTTTGGCTCAGGTCGTGATCTCAGTGGCATAAGATTGGGCTCCAAATCAGACTCTGTAGCTGAGTGTAGAGCCTGTTTAAGATTCTCTCTCTCTGCCCCTTCCATCCCCTCTTTCTCCCTCTCTAAAAAAAAAAAAATAAAAAAATAAAAAATAAATACTTTTCAAATGGCATGCATGGTATGATCCGATTTTTATTGTTAAAGCAAATATGTATGATGCACAGAAATGAGTTTGTAAGGCTATGGACCAAGAAGACACTGGCAGTGGAAATCTTGGGATGGTAGCAATGCAGGTAATCTTTTTAGTTTTTATAGCAACTTTTGAGATATAATTCACATACCATACAATTCACCCAGTTAAAGTGTACAAATCAATGGTTTTTATTTTTATTTTTTATTTTTAAAGATTTTATTTATTTATTTCACAGAGGGAGAGAGATCACAAGGAGGCAGAGAGGCAGGCAGAGAGAAAGGGGGAAGCAGGCTCCCCGCTGAGCAGGGAGCCCGATGCGGGCCTCGATCCTAGGACCCTGAGATCATGACCTGAGCCGAAAGCAGAGGCTTTAACCCACTGAGCCACCCAGGCGCCCAATTCAATGGTTTTTAGTATATTCACAGAGCTGTGCAAACCTCACTACAATCAATTGTAAAACATTTTCCTCATCCCTAAAAGAAACCCTATACACATCACCATATATATACTTTTTATTCTTTTTTTTTTAAGATTTTATTTATTTGAGGGGTACCTCAGGGCATGATCCCAGGGTGCTGGGATCGAGCCCCACATCAGGCTGCCTGTTTGGCGGGAAGCCTACTTTTCCCTCTCCCACTTCCCCTGCTTGTGTTCCCTCTCTCGCTGTGTCTCTCTCTGTCAAATAAATAAATAAAATCTTTAAAAAAAAAAAGACTATTTATTTGAGAGACAGACAGAGTGAGAGATAGCATGAGAGCAGGGGGAGGGGCAGAGGCAGAAGCCGGCTTCCCGCTGAGCAGGGAGCCCAATGTGGGGCTCCATCCCAAGACTCCAGGATCATAACCTGAGCCAAAGGCAGATGTTCAAGCAAATGAGCTACCCAGATACTCCTATATTTTTTAATCTTGTGTTGTATTTCCAAAACATTCTGCAGTTCTTGTTACTTTTATAGTAAAAACAAACAAATCTATTAGAAAAAAATTAAAATAATGTAATATTCATTATAATAACCTACAGAGGAAATGCAGAAAAGTATTTCAAAGAAGGTAAAATCACTTAATTTTACTATTTCCAATATAAATAGATACAATATTTTGGATAATTTTCTCTTGGTCTTTTCTGTGCATATTCATGTATTTTATATAAATACACATCATTTTCTCTTACTCTTTTTAGTTATATTATGAGCATTTTCCTAGGTCATTAGATATTCTCTAGGAGTATGATTTTTTGGCTGATTTAAACCCCTGAATATACCACAACTTTGATAGTATCTCATTGTTTCCTTAGGATAGATTCCTACAAGTAAGAATCTAGGTCACATTTCCAACTGCTAGGTGGTTTGAACTGTTTCCAGTGGCTTGTCCAACCCCCCACACCATTTTAGCAAATCTGTTAGCACCCTCCTTATCATTCTTTCCAATTTGGAAATTTAAAAAAATTCTGTTTTAATTTCCACTTATTTGATTGCTAATAAGTACCTTGCTCATAAATATATCAACTGTTTGTAGTTTCCTAATCTTCTTTTCAGTTAATGCCCTTTACCTATTGTTCCATTGGAATGTTAGTGTTATTTTTATTGATAAGAATATAAAGAGCTTTCTTTTTTTCTTTCCTGCTGAGCACTGAGCAGGTAGAAATGCCAATCCATAAACAACTTTTAAAGATTAACTTGGTTTTCAGTCATTGTTTCCCACATCTTTGTAGTGGAATTGGCTGCTTTTCTTTAAGGGGAATCTTCATTTCTACTGTACTGAAGAAATTGCTGGGGATGAAGTAGGGACCAGTCTGTGAAGTTCCTAATATTTTGATAAAATGGTTGCTTGACAATTTCATTTTAAAGCTACCCAGTGGAGCGCCTGGGTGGGTCGGTGGGTTAAAGCCTCTGCCTTCAGCTCAGGTCATGGTCTCAGGGTCCTGAGATTGACCCCCGAGTCAGGCTCTCTGCTTGGCGGGGAGCCTGCTTCCTCCTCTCTCTCTGCCTACTTATAATCTCGCTCTCTCTATCAAATAAATAAATAAAATCTTTTAAAAAAATTTTTAAAAAGATAAAGCTCCCCAGAATAGGGGCACCTGGGTGGCTCAGTTAGTTGGGTGTCTGACTTCAGCTGGGTCATGATCTTGGGGTCCTGGGATGGAGCTCCTCCATCGGGGTCCACTCACCAGGGGCCTGCTTCTCCTCTCTCTGCCTGCCCCTCTCCTTGCTTGTGCTCATTCTCCCTCTCTCTTTCTCGAATAGGGATAAGTAAAATCTTTTAAAAAAATAAAAAAACAAAGTTCACAAAACTACATTGTATTTACCACCAAAAATATAAAAACTGCCTTAATAAGCTTTGATTTTCCCAAGTAGCCAGAGAGGCATTCAACCAAGTTCCTCCATTCCTATAAAGGATAACATCAATGCTGAGTCAAACAGCACCAGCGTGTGGAAGATACCCAAGCCTCACTTCACTTTTCTATTTGACAAGCATGAGTATTTACGCCAATGAACAGTCTGAGGTTTAACTCTGACTCCACTCCGTTCCTCCGAGTGTTACACCACAGAGCACTAAAGGTTGTCAGACCCTCCAGTTTCTAACAGAGATCCCATCTGGAATAAAGGAAGTAATTGTATCACCCTCTAAACAGCTAAAGATGTTCTACTGATCACATCTAAGATACTGGAGTTTTAAAATGTGAACTACGAACATTTGAATCTCTTCATAATGGAAAGGACCTTAGAAAATGAAATTCACAAACAGCAAGGAAAAGGTGTTGATGACAGTAATTATTCCTGGATAGAAAAATGGCCACATGGGGTGCCTGGGTGGCTTGGTCGTTAGTTGTCTGCTGTCGACTCAGGTCATGATCCCAGGATCCTGGGATTGAGCCCTGCATTGGGCTCCCTGCTTGGCGGGAAGCCTACTTCTCCTTCTCCCACTCCCCCTGCTTGTGTTTCCTCTCTTGCTGTGTCTCTCTCTGTCAAATAAATAAATAAAATCTTAAAAAAAAAAAAAGAAAAGAAACAAAGAAACAAAGAAAATGGCTATGTAACATATTTGACTGAAAAAAAAAGAAAAAGGGAATTTATTGATCTGGGTGAACATACAGCAACCTCATATAGAGCTGAGATGAGCTTTTGATTTAGACAGGCTTACTCTATTGCTGCTAAAGTTCAGGGTGCCCTGTTGACAAGTCAAGTGTAGCTTTGTTGACAAATCTGTCCTGTTCATCAGAAGTTCTTCTACTGTGAATTGTCTCCTTCTACTTGATTTGCAGTTATGTAGTAGACATCGGTAAAATCTGATAACCAGAATACAGTCTTAATTCGATATTATTTGATTTTAAAAGTCAAAACAAAAATGGCTTTATTTTTTATAGCCATCACTATTCAGCCTTTGAAATAGAATGATGAGATTATTCTTTTTTTGAATAAAATTTATTTTTTTTAAGATTTTATTTATTTGACAGAGAGAGAGAGCATAAGTAGGGGGAGTGGCAGGCAGAGGGAGAAGCAGACTCCTCGCTGAGCAGGGAGCCCAATGCGGGGCTCAATCCAGAACCCCGAGATCATGAACCAAGCCAAAGGCAGACACCCAACCCACAGAGCCACCCAGGTACCCCCCCCGAAGAAAATTTAGAAATAATTTAATACAGCTTCCACTTTTTTTTTTTTTTTGTGTTTTTTTTTTTTTTTTTTTTTTTTTTTTTTTTGAGGCGAGACAGTGCCTGCTCATGTGCTTGAGCCAGGAGAGGTGCAAAGTGGGAGGGAGAGGAAAGGAAAAGAATCCCAAGCAGTCTCTGCTGAGCACAGAGCCCTACTTTAGTCCCAGTCTCACAATCCTGCGATCATGACCTGAGCGGAATCCAAGAGTCAGATGCTTAACCCACTGAGCCATCCAAGTACCACGTAATAGCATTTCTTTTTAATGAAAAGTTTCAAACATAAGCAAAAAGAGAAAAGAATATATTAACGGATCCCATATACCTATGAGCTGGTTGAGCAATGATCAAGATGAGCCTGGACATGACCCCCCCCC
>LNAC01000104.1:2001559-2264168 GCA_002007465.1 Ailurus styani | reverse complement strand
CCTGCTTCCTCCTCTCTCTCTGCCTGCCTCTCTGCCTACTTGAAATCTCTTTCTCTGTCAAATAAATAAATAAAATCTTAAAAAAAAAATAAAAGTAAACTTGAGCCATCATGTCATTCCATTCCTATGCATTTCAGCTAGCATCTCTAAAACATAAGGACATCTTCTTACCCAGCCATAATGCCATTATCAAACCTAACAAAATTAATGATTACTCAGTATATTCAATTCCCAGTTCAGATTCTAATTGCATAGATTTTTCTCAAGAAGTCTTTTATCAAATTTGGACCCAGACAATGACTATATATATATATATATATATATATATATATATATATATATAATTTGGTTCTTTGGCCTTCTATGAAGTCTCCTTTAATTTTGAGATCAATTAGTTCCCCCCTCCCCGCTTCCCCAACCCCACTCAGTTTTGTTGTTGGTGATGGTGATGCCATTGGTTTGTTGAAACCAACTCAATGGGCTTCCCCTCCATTTTACTTTCTAATTGTTGAAGAATACAGGCTTGGATAACTTGAGTGAATTCTCCCCAAAGAGGTGGTTAATCAACACAGAGTAGACTCTCCCAATCCCATTCTATCACACCTTTCCCATATATCACGTTGCCATGCCATAGTTTTCCTACATCTCTGATGTTAGCGTTTTGGTGACTCAGAAAACATCAGGAACATTTTAAACTCAACGTATTCCATGTTTATTTACATTTAAAATTCCCAGTTATCTTCTAAAAGTCAGGATTTAGAATTTGCAGCTTGCTTTTCCCCAATACCTGGTCTGTTGAAGTGATGTCATAAATGTTATTTTCTGAAAATATGCCAGAACTAATTCAGAAACTCAAGTTTTCCAAAAAGAAAAGAAAACAAAACAAAAAGTCTCATAACAGACCAATAAAGAGTACTACTATTTTCACTGAGAATGGGAAGCAAAACTAATCCAACAAAACTGCATAGACACATAGGCCAAAAATTAGAATCAGGCATTAAAAAACTCAGAAAACCTCAAAGACAAGTTGACTTACCATAACCTCTTTTAGTTAAGCAGGGCTTATATTTTTCTTTCGGGGATACAATTAGTACATGAAATAAAGTGTAGTCACTGGTACTTTATATGTTCTCAGGAAGCATGAAGGTGGAGAGGACACTGGGGAATTGAGGGCAGAGAACACATCTTTCCTCATCCATTTCTTATAGCCTCCAGAGAAGATAGAGAGAAGAAACAAAAACTTAAATCCCTTCCAGTGACTCTGGCTTTGTCTTTTTAAATAAGTCAACCAACGAATCCTTTCTTTAAAATCAGTTTTAGCTGTTAGAGACTTTAATTTGCGTATGCTCAATGCATTCTTCTGTGTTCTAGAATTCTGATTAGGAATTGTTGCTTTCAAACACCACAACTTCCTCACATAAAAATGAAAAATTTGTGGCTACAGTTTCTCCTCAGTCCTTATTAGTTGCTAAAACAGGGGTCACCTACCATTTTTTGGAATTTGTTTATTTTAGCCCTTAAATACATCTGAAGAGATTTTAAAATATTACTTGTTACAGTGGAATGGATTCTGCATGGTTGCTGCTGAGTCCTTTTTTTTTTTTTTTTAGAAAGAAGGAGAAAAAACCACATTGTTTTGAAAAACATGTTTTTAAAATAATTTTATAGATTGCAGATTTTGTAAATGATCATGTTAATTGTTGGGAGGGGGTTCCCAACCTTGTTAATGTCCCCTTAGCATTAGGCTTTTGTTCCCCACCGTTGAATATGTCATTTTCTCCCACAGACTGCATTTCTAGGGGTATAATTGCTGTCTCCATGTAAAAGACAACTCATGTGCATAAATTTCCACTCACTGAAACAAGAGTCTGCCTCCCCTAATTTTAATGCAGATGTGATCCAGGGGGTAGAGTTACACTTACTTCCCCAAGCAAAATGAAACAGATTACACATTAAATATTGTCTTTGGAACCAGGTGCACAGAAACAACCAATTACCTAGACAGCTCATCAAGTCCTGATATGTTTACCGCATTGTTTTTTGTTTTCTCTTTAAACATTTGGTGAATTATTCTGAGGCTTTCATTTCTCTATAATGAACAGAATATGCTTATTAATAAAGGCCCCTTTTGTGTGATTCACTAACAGTTGACTCACAAAAGCCTTTAAAACCATGTCTGAAAGTTTCTGAACTGAACTTGTGTTCCCGTGAGACAAAGCCTTATTACTACAAAGGGGATATACTGCTTCGGGTTTATCTTCTTTGCTAAATAATGGATATCCAAAAATGACTTATAGGAGAACGGGAGTGAAGTTGTGAAAAAGAGAGATGGAGGAGGGTGATCCTGTTCCCCCTTTAGATATTTAGAGCTCCTCATACTTAAATAACAGCATCCATCTTATCCGGTTTTGGTCACTGTTCATTATAGCCTCTCGAATTTTTCTGGGTATCATTACTTCTTTGGGGTTTTTAATTAATCGCAAATGCTGATGAATTCAAGGGCTCTTTCAAGACTTGTTCCTGTTTTTCCAAGCGACTTTTACCACTTCCTGAGGAGGGGCTGTTTTAGATTTCCACAAAGTCATTAACCTCCCAAAGAATGTGAAGAATAAATAGAATGGGATGGCCGCAAAGATGTAATGGGTGCAAACTCTTAGAAAGGTCGGGGGCAGGGAGCTCTGAGGGGGGCACGTCTGACAACCAACTGAGGGGAGGGAGGGCTGGGGAGAAGGAGGAGGAAAATGTTCTTGGAAACCTTACAGAAAGCCTTAGTGGTGAATGACCGGAGATCAACTATCTCCTGGTTGAGTGATTTCGCAGGACTGACTTGCTGAGAGTATCTCATCTTTTTTTTTTTTTTTATTATGAACAGAATGTTATATTTTATTTGAAAGTTTTAACCTTTTGACTTTTCTCATTTAGATCTTTAGTAAGCCTGGAATTGAGATTTTTTAGTATCGTAATAAGTAAAAGTGTTATCTTTTTCTTTTTTTTTTTAATTTTACTTTTATTATTTGCCCAAGGGGTACAGGTCTGTGAATCATCAGGCTTACATCTTTNTTTTTTTTTAATTTTATTTTTATTATTTGCCCAAGGGGTACAGGTCTGTGAATCATCAGGCTTACATCTTTCACAGCATTCACCAAAGCACAAACCCTCCCCAATGTCCATAACCCATCCACCCTATCCCTACCCTCCCACCCCCCAGTAACCCTCAGTTTGTTTTATGAGATTAGAAGTCTCTTATGGTTTGTCTCCTTCCCCATCCCATCTTGTTTCATTATTTTTCCCTCCCTACCCCCCACAACCCCCCACCCTGCCCCTCAAGTTCCTCATATCAGAGAGATCATATGATAATTGTCTTTCTCTGATTGACTTATTTCGCTCAGCATAATACCCTCCAGTTTTAAACTGCATCCTCTGAGCTTCCGTTGGAAGTTAGAGGGAGCTCTAAGCAAAGTAGGTGAAAACATACAGCAAAAAAAAAATTCTATATGTGCATGTATGTGACCGGGTTGCAGAAACTGAGTGTAAATTTTATGTTTTTCTTTTTAATAAAACAATTTGAGATGTTTTAGAGAAGATGAAACTTGCAGGTTTGGAAATAGAAAAAAAAAACTTGAAATATGGAGAATGCTGCAAGTTACTCTCATACATTATGGTCAAATTGGAAGTTGCTACAAGGTCTGTGGAGGGCAGTTTGACGTTATATTGCAAAATTACAAATGCAAGCACCCAATGACCTTGCAATTCCATTCTAGGAATATTTTCTGCACATATCCTCACCCAACTGTGAAATGATGTATGTACAAAGTTTTCATTGCAGCACTATATGCAAAAATAAGAGGTTGAAAACAACCTAAATGTCATCAATAGGACACTGAGTCCCTAAATCATGATACATTCTTATAATGGAACACTAAGAAGCATTTTTAACAAAATAACAAAGTTCTTAATATATTGATTTGATTGAGCTCCTCAATGTAGTGGTAAGTGGGGGGGAAAGGCCAAGTTCAGGAAATTGAATTATAGGCTATCATTTGAGTTAAAAAAGAAGAGATATACATCTATATTGGCTAGTATAATTGGACAAAAATTCTCAGAGACAGTGAGGGGGGGTGAGTGGGAATGGAAACAACAGCAGGGGTAAGATGTTTCACTACTTTGAACAAAAGTTCAAAGTTTAGATGAAAAAATTGCTACGTCTGGAATGAGGCAGTCCTAATTCTGCATTCCAGTTCTAGCACTTTCTGACTCTGTAAACTTGGGTTCGTTATCGGCAAAGCAGAGGAGATAATACTACCTGTCTCAAGAGGGAGCTGAAGATAGTAAACAGGGGTACACATATACATAGAGCACGGACTGGCAGTGGTCCAGTCCTATCCAGAATATGTTCGGTAAGTGCTAGGCGTTTCCATTACTCTTCTTATTAATGTCACCGCCACCTTTCTCATAAATCACTGGGTATTTGAGGGAAAGGTGGAAAATCACAATGGGAGTTATGGAAATGATTACTAAAACAGAACATTTTTGGCTCCAAAGGGGTCTGTTGTAGGACTCCATACCATCAAAACCATTTGTAGACCACCTCTCTGTATTTGGCATTCTTCTCTGCACAACTAACAAATAAGAACCCTCTCGTGAGTTTCCTACCATGTACATTCCTTTCCAAGTTCCATCAGAAACATATGTGTCTGCCTTGGGGCAGCTGCCTCTCTCTGGGGCAGGCAGTGATGACCACACCAAAAACATCAGCACTCACAGACACTACATTGTTGGACTGGGGAGAGCCAGATCCCAAGGGAAGAGGGAGGGAGCTAGGCAAAAAACAAGAGATCTCAACCACAGATGTCGTTATAGTATTTCTGATTTTAAAGGTTGGGGGGACGGGGAAGAGAGTGGATATTTTCAATACTACCTACATGAGTGCAGGTCGCAGCCTGGGTGGTTTTGCCCTGGGCAGGCAGTGAAAGAAGATGGTGTTCCTTACAGAAATACAGGTGTGGCTTAGAGGCTCAGATACTGACCTATGAAGTTAAAAAAGCAACAAAGGACATTGCCAAAAATGGACACGACCTTGAATTTAAGGACTTGAAATCTCCAGGAGTCCATGGATAAACTCTAAGTAGTTCTGAAAACCCATAAATTATAATCAGGAGTTTGTTTGTATATGAGAATATACATTTTTCTGGGGAAATCCATAACATTCACCAGATTCTCAAAGAGGGCTGTGATCTCAAAATGATGACAAACCTTCACTAGACAAATGATGACAGTGAGCTGTGACCCAAGGATTGTGATTCATCCAACATGGGGAACCTGAGGCTCATAATATACAGCTTTTCAAAAAAAAAACATAAAGAAAGGATAAAGGAGCCACCGCTCTGCTAAACAATGCTAAACCATTCATATCCTTCTGCTTTTGTTTTGCCATATTCACTTTTATTATTACTTACTGAATATTCTTCTTTAAATGTGCACTTTTTAAACTTAAATGCCTAGTTTCGGCTCATCCTATGGAAAAAAAATATCTGGGAAATCATGGGTATATTGTGCCATTTGCAGGTGTTTTCCCTAATATATATTAGAAGAAATTGATTACATTTAAAATGTAAAGATGTTTCCCAAATCATTTCCCAAATCATTCACTGCATGCACAGAGGTGGGCTTATAGCATTTTGGAAAGCCCTTTCTCTAAGTATGCTAAAATTCACAACACATATTCCATGTTATAGAGAAGGACCCTGAGGCATGAGGCAATTAACGTAACTTATTAGAGATTCTAAGCAAAGTGTGGAAAAACTTGAAGTCAGGTCCTGAGCAATACGGTATCTGCTAATGACTTGGCCACTCTATCTTACTGCTATGCAGACGGTTTAAAAGGATTTTTAAACGCTCTCACGTTTCCCTACTACCACATGAAGAGGACCAACTAGGCTAGAGTACAAACTTGCTCGATTTAATACTCTGGTAATGATCCCAGTAACTGAGGAGGTGGGGGGAAAGCCAGTGAGTTTCTTTCTGCTGAAATTCCATCTCATTTTTATTTCTCTTAATGTTGTTTTTTGAATCCCAAGTTCCAAAACCTGTCCCCTATTATGCAGTGCAAACGAGAACAGATGGGGAAAAGTTATGTTGGAAAGGGCTTTGGAGGGCCACCGAGAAGGGAAATATGACTACTCAATGTGTCACACACCAACTTGCAGCTGCCACCAGTCCCTCCACACGATGTACCGCGTATGGAACCAGCCCGTGGTGCTCAGAAAGCACAGGCTGACTGCAGGAAGGGAGCGCAATTAGGGAACAGTCGCTTTACTTGTGTTTCCTTGAAAATATGAATAAAGAGCATAGCCGCGGCACAGCCAGCGAAAGAGAAATCAATCCAAAGGCCAGCCTGGAAAATGGTTAGCTAGACCCCCAAGATTCCCAAATGTTAACCGGTAATTGGCTCTATCCCTGCCTTTTTATAGCAAAGAGTTGCCTCAGCATTTCTCAAAGTCACCATCCGGGTCTTCTCTCTGTCTAGGAATTACCCTTCTAGAAAGGTCATATGAGCTTACATGCATGATGTGGCTTCCAACGAGTATTTTTCAGTACTCACACGGTGCTTATGAGTCCACTAAATATTTCAAGGGCGAGGCAGCTGATCTGGTTTCAAATGGCACGTCTGCCAGAGACTAGCTGTGAGACCTCCGGCAAGTCACCTAACTTCTCCGAGCCCGGAGTCCCTCATCTATAAAACAGAAAAAACATGACTTACTTTTGAGGGTTTCTGTATTTTAAGTAATAGATATACAAAGTCCTGGTTTGTTCAATCTATAGCAACTATGATTGCTGTGATTATCAGAAAGCAGAGAAAATGTATATCCCTGAAAGCCCATGTTGAAAGTAATTATCGGGGAAACATGGTTTACATTATTTTATTCATATGGTGGTTCAGGTCATACAGATGGTATCCGTGAACAAATCTTTATGTTGTAAACAGTTATGTTAAGTCCTGCAGGGACTTCCTCTGAAATTGTGCCTGTCTTTGCAGAGTTAGTATGCAAGGACTTTATGCCATAGAACATGATTTTCCTTTCCCAGGGCAGTTTATAAATTACCTAGATCAAAATATCTATGGGAGCGTGTTCAAATGCAGTTTTCTGAGTGTACCCGACATTATATTTTCAGCATCTTTAAGGTATGGAGTTTAGGGATCCTCGTTTTGAATAAAAATGACAGGGACCCTTAAGTGCACTGAAGTTTGAGAACCACTTCCTGAAGAAATAGGGACAATGATCATTCTAATTGTGAGTCATTTCCAGCTGTCCTCCCTCTCCCACCACACACAGCCAGGCCCAGAAATGTACCAACTATTCATGAGACAGAGGTTTGGGTCTGGTAATTTTGGCTTCTGTTCTCTTCTTCTGTATAGTATTTAGTTAAGGCAGGTCTAGTCATACCGGTACTCTCAGTCCATAGGAAACATTAGCTTGGTTAGAGCTTGTCCTAAGAGGGGGGCCACACATCCCAGTTTGCCCGGGGCAGCCCTCAGTGGCCCAGCACAGTTATTAATATCACTCCTTTTCATTATCAAAAGTGTCCCAGTTTGTATGATTAATTATATCATTCATTACCTGAGGTTTAGAGGAACTCTGATTAGCACATGTAGGACATGAATGAGGGCTGGCAAAATGTGTAACACATGCAATTCACTAGTGTTGGAGAGATACACATAAATACCATCAGCAACAATGAGGAGGTACATTGGGCAGAAGTGACCCAGGAAAGATTCAAGAAAATAGTACTTTTTCAAGTTATTCCATAAATTGGCATCCAGAAAGGAAAAGTATGCAACAATGAGGAATTATAGACTGGTTAATATCTTCCCTCTCACCCAAATGGCTGAGCAAGGAATGGGTCTTGGCACCATATAAAGTTGGATATTTTCTACCTTTCTGTTTACTGGCTGTGGCCTTGGACAAGTTATTGAATATCCCTGAACCTCACTTTGCTCATGTGTAAAGAAGATAATAAAGGTTACTTTGGTTGTGAGGATTTAATAAAACATGTGTATAAAGCATCTGGCACCATGGTTAGGTACTCCGTAATGGTGGCTCCGCCATTATTCTTTCCATCAGGCCACTGTGTTATAGTTCCACCAAAGAAACATGACTTTTAAAATAATCCGTCCTTTCAAGATGAGCCAAGAGGGCGCTGTAGAAATGGGAATAGATTCTAGGGTATAAAAACTTTTTCTTTCTTCTTTTTTCTATTTTTCTTTCTTTCTTTTTTGTGACAAACTCAAAGTGACACTCTTTTGGATGGAAAAAAAAAAAGTAAAAGGCTAGGGGCTGGGTGGCTCAGTTGGTTAAGTGATTTAACTCCAGTCATGATTTCATGCCCAGTCATAATCTCAGGATTGTGGGATCAAGCCCCGAGTCAAGCCCCACATCAGTCTCCATGCTCAGTGGGGAGTCTGCTTGAGATTCTCTCTCCTTCTCCTTCTGCCCCTCCCTCCACTCATGCTCTCTCTCTCTCTCTCTCTCGCTCTCTCTCTCTCTCTCTCTCTCTCTCTCGAATAAATACAACTTAAAAAAGAAAAAAAGTAAAAGGCTAATGAGACAAGAAGTGATTGAAGATGGATGAAGAGAAGCATAGTTGTAATCCCAGATGAGGAAGGAAGGGAGGAAGGAAGGAAGGAAGGAAGGAAGGAAGGAAGGAAGGAAGGAAGGAAAAGAAAGAAAAACGGAGGTGATGGGAAGTGATCTCTAGACACCAAAACCTGAGTAGAATTTGACCTGAGAACTTCCATAAGAAGTGCCACTAGGTTTTTTTTGGGGGGGGGGGCATGGTCCATCTTATGGAAATGATGCTACTGTTCATCTAACTGTTGCCTTGCAGCCCTCCAGACTGCTGTTTGGGTGGGCGGGATGGAGAAATACTATTCTGTTAAAACTAAGAGCTTTGAAGTGGAGACAAACACAGTCTGGTAGTATTACAGAGGCATTATTCACCCTGATGACTCACTCTCGTTGGCTCCCACACAGCACAAGCAAGAAGTAACATCAGTGACCTTGAAGATGTTGGCCAAGTATAGATCCAGCCCTAAGGCCTGATTTTTCAAATGAACACGTGTATGTGTGTGTGTGTGTGTGTGTGTGTGTGTGTGTGTGTGTGTGTAGAGAGGGGGGGATAGGGAGAGAGAGAGAGAAAGAAGGAGCGAGAGGACAGGCAATTCATGCTAAAGAGCAAGAATGTATGGAGAACAATTCTGAAAACCCAATATAAAAACTCTTAATGCTTCAATGGCAAACTCAGCTAAATAATAAGCACTTATAAGGAAATAATCCCGTGAGTAGGTCTCAGCTCAATACTTTGAAAAGGTAGCTCAGTGTGGGAACATTTAAAATAAGCATTCTAACCTCAGAGTTGAATATGAATCCAGTCCCTATTCCTGGGCTCAGATCTCCCTCATTATTTCCATTCATCATGACTCCATGAATCCAGTTTGCTTAGAGTAATGTTTTCTATGCTCCAAGCCGCACACTGCTCTGTGCTCAGAACCTACAAACAAAATTCAAACAGATGCAGTCCCCAGGTCTCTGACAACATGCAAAGGAAAGCAGACAATAATAGAAGGGTGCATTGGGACATACAGATGTACAGGCAGCTGCACAAATGACAAACAGAGTCATGGCCTTAGACCAGATGGTCCTTATGGTCCAGTAAAAAAAAAAAAAATTATCTACATGGAACCCAGCAATGGTTTCAAGTTGGTAGAGATAGTTCTTGGAATTGTACATTGAAATCTCAAAGAAAAATAAAAGCAAAACCATAGTTATTTGAAGCTAATAAAAGAAGAGAGAACTGCAGATAAAGCACTGAACAGCTAGAATAGAAAGGATTTCTAGCTCTGTGGTGGGCCACGTGGAAAAACCATGGGGTGGTAGGGAAGCATGGCCTTATAAATCTTGAAGACTCTCTGACATGGTTCACCATGTCTGTATGGACAAACAGAGGGTTGGATTGGAAAGGCTGTAAATGATGGCTTACACAAAAAGACTTGAGACAACTGGCCTCCCATAGCTCGTTCTCGATGTAAGTTTCCAAAGGTTTGCGATTATGCTTTGAGTTATAATTTTCCCTTGGTGTTTCTACTTTACATAAAATTTTTACTTTTTATGGGTGCATGTAAGTTATAGGAAGGTACAGTTTGCTCAGAATTCATAGCTATAATCAAACCAAAAAAACCCCTTAAGATCTTTTCTCTGCATGAGCAGAAGCCCAACTCAACATAGCCTAAGGACAAAAGAGACTTCATTATAAGAAAATCCATGTGTTTCCCAGATCCAAGAACTGGAATACAGGTGGGTCTCATCAACAACTGGAACCCCATGTAAATACCATAATCATTCTCTATCTTTGGTCTTTGTTTCTCCATCCATCTGCTTCATTCCTTCCCCTTGCTGTCTATTAACCTGTTTATGGTGCTCATGAGTACACACAGGAAATGCACTGCCAAAAGGCCACAAGCTCACATTTCTTCCATTTCAAAACACACACAGCAAGACGAATCTTGACCCTCTTAGCCTCATTCCAGCCTGAAAGAAGGGTAAGGTTGGGTCAGTTGTTCCTGAATAGCTGTGGCCATGGGTATTATTATGTATTCGTTCCCATCATATCCATGTTTGCTTAGGTAGGAGGAGGTAGTTCCTAGCAAAGGATGCTACTGCCTAGACACAAGGTATCTGAGTATCAAGGCGCTTTTGGCTATAAGTAAGAGGCTATTTCTTATCTCATACAACAAGAAGTCTTTGTCTAAAATTTGTTGAATCTAAGATTCAAGACAATTCATGTCAACCAATATTTATTGAGCACTTACTATGGGTCAGGCAGTTTTAGGTGCTGGAGATATTTGACTCAATAAAGCAGACAAAAGTCTCTGCCCTCAGGGAGCTTGGAGCTTATGTTCTATGGTTGGTTAGTTCAGCGACTCAATAGCATTAACAAGTTTCCAGGGGTTCTTGTTTTTTACACTCTGCCAAACCCAGCATGTCAACTATAAACATTTCTGACAAGAAGAATCAAACTGAGACACCCAAAGGTTTTGTAATTTACCTACAGTCCCACAGCTATGAAATGAAGGAGTAATGAGCCCAGATTCTTAACCCTCTGCAGTGCTGCTTCTTGCCTGGGGACCAGAGAGGAGACCAGCTTCCCTGAAGCACAGGGCTTCCTGACCCCTGTACAAAATTGAGGTCTAAGATCCAGGAATAGATGGAGTATGGCTTCTGGAGAGGGAACTAGGGTGATTTCTACAGCCTGCTGCTTGAGACTTCTTGGGTCAAACACACCTCTCAATCCCAGGATTGAGCACTTAATTGTTAATGTGGTTAGAAGCTCTCTCAAGGTCATGGTTAACAGATCAGGAGAGAACCTGAGGTAGCTCGTGCGGAATCAAGGTGCCTGTGGGTCAAGGTTTCTTATTTGCAAAGGCAGTGTGATCAGCACAGAAAGGATGGGGCTGGTCACAGGCAGTTTTCCTCAACTGCAGAGTAGGCAGTTTGACAGGCAGAAAGCATACAAAGACTAGAATACAGAGGCTCCGGATATTAGTCTCATGGGATGGTCACAAAGTTCTTAAGGTGTGTTGGGCATCATTTTGGCAGAGGCTGATGAAAATTGCCATCACCTGACTTTAACCAAGACAAGTGCTTTTGCATCTCAAGTTCCCAACGTGGGTGTGGGTGACTACTATTCAGCGGTGGGAACCCGGAAATTCCAGGGGGAGGGGGAGAAGGAAGCATATGATTAAACAGAATTTAGGTAAACTTTAATAATGCAGAAAGAAGAGGGTGGGGAATCATTGATAATTACTTCTATGAAATACAAACTGGAGACATAACATCCTATATAAAGAAAACAATAATAAACCTTCATATTAAGAAACAAGGAAATCATCAGATATGCTAATTAATACACAGAGAGGAGTTCAACTGTATTGACAATGTTTTATTTTATATACTGAGAGGTGGGTACAAGGATACATGTTATTTTATTCTTTATGCTTTCTTTTTTTCCTGAATTATTTCATTAAAAAATAAGTTTGGTATCAGTTTGCTTTTTTGGACTCTGTCGTTTGTGATTTCATGAGTTGTCATTAGTGAGGGGGTGGGGAAAAGAATCTGAGTTCTGAAGTCTTCTTCCATCCAGAAAGAAGGACAAGACCTTGGGTTCCTGATTTTAGATCACCCGCAATAGTCCTCCTATCTTTGCAAGTCACGATGTTGCCTTCCCCTCCTGGTCCCCTGCCCCCTTGCAATCTTTCCCTTTGTGTTTGGGAACTCAGTTGCATCCTAAAATTTGCCATTGCCCCAATTGTACCAAGGAGTGGGTGTAGTAGAAATTCAATATCCACCGCTATGTGTCATTGTTCCTGAGTCAACTTTGCTTTTCAAAAACACAATATGTTATTAAACAAAATCTTTCCTCCACTCTGAACAACAGACTAGCGGTTGGGTTTTTTAATATAGATTTAAGAAAATAGTATACATGTTTAGTCCACTCAAAGGCTAATCACTTGCCAGAGTGTATTGAAAGCTGCTAGGGTGGTTCCCCCCCACCCCCAATACCAGTTTTTGAGTCACATAATGGCAACGTTTTGCTATAAAAATGCTAACTTCTCTTCTGTTGTGCTTCTGCTGTTATTCAAAAACAGCCAAATGGATGTTATTGAAATCCGGTCCCAAAAAAGGTTGAAATTGCTCCCCAGCTGGGCCTGAGACCCTGTGTGCCAAATTTCAGCCTAAAGAGAATTCTTATATTTGAGTCACTGTGAGCAGCTGAAAATATGAGGTTTGGGGTGGAAATGCTAACAGACTCTTAACTATCATTTTGCAAACCATGTGATTATAACACAATGCAAACCTCCTCTGGAGCAAGTCTCTGGCAAAAGCAACAGAAACAAGATGTCTGGGCCCTGAAGTTCTGCCTTTACAAGCTTCTGCTGGGCCAGCAGGAAGCCGGGAAGGCTGGCAATGACATTGCCGACATTTCTGTTCTTGCTGAGGTTAAAAGATGGGTCCCGTTGGTGAATTTCTGTTAAAGAACAGAAGTGTGTGCAGCTCATTCCTTTACAGGGCTCCTTGGAACACGGGTTTATGGTCACCCTTGCTTGTTCTGGAAGTGTTATCACCAACACAGTGCTTGGTTCCAACCAGACACGAATTGTTTGCCACCTCTAGTCCCATTGGCTTAGTCACACTTGCTCCCATTCCAAGTTGGCAAAAATGCCTGCACTGCTTGGCCACTTGCTTCTATCATCTGGCATTTAAATGTGGGCTGAATCTCTCCTCAGTAACGTCCAGGGCCACAGAGATGCTTTAGTTCCAGCTTTAAACACATGTTCCAGGAGGCGAGTGCCCAAATGTAGGTAGAGTTTCCATAGGCCAGTCCATTCATGGACCCTTCAAATGACAACAGTGATCAGAGCTTCTTGAGGGCAGCCTCCCAGAGCGCTGTTTCTAGAAGAGTGCTCCTCACACTTCGTGCAACACTCAGCCCTCTCTAGGGGCTGAGAGATAGCTTTGTTCCCAAAAGCCCAGTCAGAATGTGGCTAATCTGTTTCTGCCACTTAACGGCCAGTCTACTTTGGCCAAGACACTTACACTGAGCCTCAGTTCCTCCATCTATAAAATGGGGACAGGACCTGCCTTCTATCCACTTGTAAGGATCATAGAATGCAAGAGTGTTTCCTAAATTGCAATGCACTATACACATTTTTGGCAGTGTTATTTTCTCCAGAATCTCATTATAGCTGCAGAATTCTAATCTGAGTTAAAACTATGGTTGAAGCCAATAGGAATGGATTTAAAAGATCTGCTCCTATTAGAAATAGCAGGCCACAAGGGTGCCTGGCTGGCTCAGTTGGTGGAGCAGCTGACTCTTGATCTTGGGGCTGTGGGTTCGAGCCCCATGTTAGGTATAGAGATTACTTGAAAATAAAATCTAAGAAAGAAAGAAAGGAAGAAGAAGCAGTCCACAGGTTCTTTTTTTTTAAGATTTTATATATTTATTTAAGAGAGAGTGAGTGAGAAAGAGCATGGGAGAGGGTGGAGCAGAGTGCAGGGACGGGGGTAGGAGGGAAAAACAGACTTCCCTGATGAGCAGGGAACCTGATATGGGGCTCCATCCCACAACCCTGGGATCATGACCTGAGCCGAAGACAGATGCCCAATTGACTGAGCCACCCAGACTCCCCAGCAGGCCACAGGTTCTAAGCATGAATATGTACTTATCAGATATCTCCTATATGCTCAGTTCTCTTTGAGGGGTTCCAAAGGATACACAGAAAGAGAAGACATGATTTTTAACTTTAAGAAGAATATCATTTAGCATGAAACAAAATATTTGATAACTAAGTGATAAATAGTTTAATTATAGCATCAGTCTAGAAGTGGAGAGAAGCCATTAAAGCTAGAGAAACAGAGGTGGTTTCATGGACCAGGTGATGTGGTAGGTGCTATTGATTGTGTTTATCAAGATCCCTTCTTCAAGGGATCTGATCTTTCCCCCTCCCTGTGGTTTTCCTGGCTTTGCCAGTCACAATACCACGTGAACCTCCTCTAGAGCAACTATCTGGCTATATGTGGGCACATGCCCCAGGCTTGGCTACTGCACTAACCCATCCTTCTGGCCAGAATGATTAAAGGAGGGAATGACCCTTGATCCAAATCAGACCAACGGAAAATCTATGACCCCCCCCAAAAGATATAAATGAGAGGTAGACAGTTCTGTCTTGTGAGCTATGCATAAGACGGGATGATGTAACTTTGGAATTTTCCATGGCCCTGTGTCAGCCCCTTCAGTCCAGATGGACATGTGTAGAAGGAGAGATTAAGTCCAAGGCAGAGCGAATTGGAGACTGGATATCACAAGAGGGACCTAACAGTGCTGTTTGAGTCCCTGGTATCCCTGAGACAGGTTCTTCTGTTCTTCTGAAGCCAGACTTCCATCTTGTGGCCACAGAAGTTTGGTTTGGATTTTCTCCCATTTGAACCAAGAGTCCTAACTCAGAGAGTGGGATTTGAATTATGTATTTAAAAGTGGGTAGGGTTTGGATAGCCTCTGGGAAGAAGGCAGAGTATTCTGGACAAGGTCCAGAGTTGAGAATGAGCATGGTATGTGTGGGGAATCTGAGAAAATCAGTATGGGTGGAGCAAAGGGAGTAACTGGGGAGGAAGTAAATAGGTGAATTATTAAGGGAGAGGCCAGTTTGGGAGTTTTTTCAAACTAGATAAGAGCTGAGGTTTGATTAGGAGGAAACAGTTTCTAAAAATAAAAAAAGGGGTACCTGGGTGGCTCAGTCAGTTAAGCGTCTGCCTTGGGCTCCAGTCATGATCCCAGGGCCCTGGGATGGAGCCCCTCATCAGGCTCCCTGCTCGAAAGCAGGGAGTCTGCTTGTCCCTCTGCCTCTCCCTTGGTTTGTGTTCTCTCTCTCTCATACTCACTCTCTCTCTCAAATAAATAAAATCTTAAAAAAAAAATAAAACAAAGAAAAACTGAACATGTTTTAAGGCAAAAATTAAAGTCTGCTGTATTAGTCTGCTTGGGCTGCCATAACAAAATACCAGAGACTAGGTGGTTTACACTGCAGACAGTTACTTTCTCACACTTGTGTCAGCTAAATGTCCATGATCAAGGTGTCAGTGAATCTGGTTTCTGGTAAGCGCTCTCTGACTTGGAAATGACCGTCTTCTTGCTATGTTTCTGCCAGGCTTTTCCTCTGTGCATGGGTGGAGAGAGAGCGTTCTAGGGCCTCCCCCTCATGATCTCATTTGATCTTAATTTCTTTCTTAAAGATTCTATCTCCAAATACCATCACATTGGGGGTTGGGGCTTCACATATGACTTTTTGGGGGATCCAAGTCAGTCCATACATCTGTCAAAACTAAGAGTAGGAAAAGGGGGCTGATGAGACTCTGATACACAGTCAGTGGCGGAGTAAATCTAAGGAGAAAAATCAGGTAAAATCTACTCATGTTGAAACACACATAACCAAGACCCAGAAATTCTATTTCTGAGATTTGGAGTCTTTTGTACGGTGTACCACGAAATACATTCAGAAATGATCCTTACAGCTTTGTTTTTAAGGGTCAAAAATGGGAGCAACCGAAATGTCTATCAAAAGGGACCCTCAATTTTAGGGCATTTATACAATCATCAGTCCTATATGGCACTAGAGGTGAAAAGTCCTAGAAATACATATATCAACAAGAGTAAAACTCAAATATAATAATGATGAGGGGAAACAATCAAGTTTTTGGACATATAGAGCAGTGTAACAAAGCAGTGGCATGCCCGAGCTGGCTCACACCGATTGGGCTCATTTCTTCCCAACTCCTTGTTCACTGACCTCAGGTAGCAGCTTGAAATTGGCTATGGCGGAATATTTACACAATTGTAATTGACAGTTTCTTTAAATCAGGTCTTTTATTTTAAATTTTTTCCCCCTCCGTGGAGATCCAGTTGTCCATGAAGCATTTACCTGGATACCATTGAAATAACATTTTTACAAGTAGTAAAGTATTTAAAACAACACAATGTACCAGGGTAACTGTATAAAGACAGTACTGGGTGTGATAATCACCACTTTCAGGATAGTGATTACTTCTGGAGAAGGGTCAGAATGTGATGGGGGAGTGCTACACAAAGGCTTCAGTTAATCCTGAAATGTTTTATTTCTTAAACTAAGCAGCAGGTATATGAGTGTTAGTTTATATTTTGTGCTTTTGTGTTTCTTGGAAACATTTAGGAAAGCAATGAGATATGGAAGCTGGTCTTCTCATACAGCAGCCTTACATGGGAGAGATGGTGGAGGTACCAGACTTAGTCTCTATCCTTGTGGCATTTTGCTGGTTCAGCAGTGATGGGAGCTCTGTGGCTCTCAGATTTGGCCACTGGGGTGGGGAGTGAGAGAGGAGGGTCCAAATGAATCCGTAGTATCTCTGGGGCTGCACAGAGGTGCCACACTTGATTCTGAAGTTCCAAGACAAAGAGGGAATAAATACCAACACAAGGAAGAGGTGAGATAATCTAAGGGAAATCTTCAGATGGTTAGCAGGTTAGCATGATCACTCCCAGATGACCGTTCAACTCTGTCTAAACCAACTCCCACAAGCCACCCAGCACACAGGCAGTATATTCAGATTATGTGCAGCAAGCAGAGCTTATTTTGCATGGGTGCTTGTTCCTAGTGAACTTGGGTCATAAAGGAACTCAGACTGTCCTAGGAAGGGGCATATGTAGGAAATATTAGGGCAGATTTACAACAAACATTAGTCAGGAGATGCTAGGAGGGGATGACGCTGGTGCTAGGAGAAAAGACCTTGTAGCCTTTCTATTTGGATTTCTGGCATGTTTTCACTCGTAGGTGAGGTGGGCTAAAGTGCCCTATTTTATTTACATCCTCCTGCCTCTTGAAAGCAAGTTAATAAAGCACTCAGAGACCCGTCTGGATTTTGTACCTCTCCCTGACCTCCCTCCTCCCCTTCACATGTAGCGATACTTAGAGTTTGCTAAACACGCCGTGCTGTTCTCTCTGCCTGGAATCCACTACCCCACCCACAGCCCTTCTCTTTCTTTTAAGTTCCTCCTGTGTGAAGACTTTCCTCCCACACTTCCACAGGAGCAGAGTTTCTCTCTGTCTCCTGTGAGCCCTCCTCCTCCTAAAACATGGCTTCATCAGTTCTCTTTACACACAGTATGGTAGTTACTGCTCACGTACCCACGTCCTCTTCTGCTGTGTTGAGCTCCTTCCTGGCAAGGACCCCGTGCTAGTTAGCTTTCTATCCCCAGGGCCTAGCATCCTCTCTGCTGCTTTAGGCCTAGCATCCTCTCTTTTCTCTTTAAAATGATCTATCAACACACTTACAGAATTCAGTTGAAGGCAGAGAAGCAAGGCAAGAGAGGTGAGGTATACCAACAACAAGGAAACAGATACTAGCTGGCACAAAAGGCAGGATTCCATTCATTTCTGGAACTTCAGCTGACTTTGTGCAGTTGGTGAAAAATAACCATAAAACACACAAAGGCTTGAGGTGCTTCAGAGGTGGGGTCAGGGATGGAGAAGCTCCTGGTACCTCTTCCTTCCCTTCAGCTGTGACCCTCTTTTTCGGGTCTGGAATCTCCAGAATTGTTGTCAATAGCTAGTTATTCCATGTGTGTTATGCCCTGAATCCTGGTCTGAATACAACGCTAGTAGGTTCCACTAATTAATTAAATTGTACTTCATAGACTTGGAGTCAGGGCTCTTGAATACAAGATGCAAATTTATGCAACATATGCAAATCACTCATGTTCTCAAATTCCATGAACAAAATCTGGTAGCCTTGAGATAAAAAAGCCCCTGCCAAGCATCATCTCTTCTAATTATTTCTTAATTCTCCCCCCACCCCCACCCTTAGCACTGAACTAACACTTTCAGGCTTGGCAGAAACTGGTGGAAATACAATGAGAGAGGGTTGGTTATAAACAGGAAGTTCCTTAAGGGCAAAGACCCTCTAATCTACTTTATGTTCTCTTGTGGCTCTTAATATACTGTTGAGCACACGCAGTCTTGCATGGGGCACAGCACCAGCCCTAAACTACTAAATTATGGATAATTCGGATGAACAAAAGTTGAGAGCCCTGTTTGTAAAACATGGCATTTAAGCCTAGGAACAAGGAAAGGGTGACCTGTATAGTCTAATATTTGTGGTTATATAAATTCAAGTTAATTAAAAGTAAATGAAACTGAAAAATTCAATTTTCAGAATAGCCATGTTTCAAGTGTCTGATGGCTACACGTGGGTAGTGATTTTCTTGTTGGGCAACACAGATATAGAACATTTCTATTATCGTAGAGAGTTGAATTAGACTGTGCTGATCTAGACTTTGCTACTTAAAGCCTGGTCTTTGGGCCTCCAGTATGACATCACATGGGAACTTACTGGAAATGCAGAATCTCAGGCCCTAACCCAGATCCTCAACATCGGAATCTGCATTTTAACAAAATCCCCTAATTCCTTCACATGTGTATCAGAGTGAGAGGCGCTGGTCTAGAGCTAAAATAGAAGGCGGTGATTCTCAGATTTTAGCACTCATCAGAATCATCTGGGGGAATTATTAAACACAGATCACTGGGCATAAATATGAGAGTTTCTGATTCAGTAGGTAGACTAGCTTCCTAGGGCTGCCATAACAAATTACCACAAGCTGGGTGGCTTAAGACAAAAGAAATCTATTCTCTCTTTCAATCCTAGAGGCTACAAATCTGAAACCAAGGTGTTGGCAAGGTCATGCTCCCTCTGAAAACTTCCTTAGGTAAAGAAGAATCCTTCCTTGCCTCTTTCCAGCTTCTGGTGGCTTGCTGGCAATCTTTGGTGATTCTTAGCTTGAAGCTGCATTGCTCCAACCTTGGCCTCCAGCATCATATGGCATTCTTCACTCATATCTGTGCTGCTGGGTCTGTTTCTTCTTCTTAAAAGGACAGCAGTCATATTGCATTGAGGGTCCATTCTACTCTAGTATAACTTCATCTCAACTTAGCTAATTGCATCTGTAATGACCTCATTTCACATTCTGGTGTACAAGGGGTTAAAACCTCAACATATCTTTTTAGGGGGGACACAATTTAACCTATAACAGGAGTTCTAGGGTGGGACCTGATAATCTGCATTTGTCACACCTTCCCAGGTGATACTGATGCTCCTCCAAGGATCACACTTTGAAGACCAGAGGTCTGAAATATCTACAGAATAGGACTACATAGAACTACAAGTTGGATTATACTATAGAAAACACTGTGTTCAAGAATTCTATTTTAAAGCATACTTGAAAGATTGTCATCCAGTCTGTGTGTGAATACTTCCAATGACAGGGTTCTCATTACCAGCAGAGCAGCCTTCTCCACAGCTATGCCTGTGAAAATTCACACCCTTTGAACTTTCTAAATATCTGATATATCTAGATATTTGGTGGCAGCTGAATGTCTCAATATTGTATTATCTACATTTTTCTCTGTGTGACAGAATTTTCAGAATCCTCAAGATTCTGGCTTGCTCCTGAAGGCACACTTGTTAAGGTTCATAGGGGTGATAATCATGCCTCCCACTGATTATAAATTAGGAAGAGACACTGGAATCCAACAGATGAAGATCAAAAGGTCAGCTTGATTTCTAGTAAACATGCAATGGAGAGTAGAACTTGGACCTTGGCTGTAATCAGCCTTCCTCATCATAACCCCACCTAGTTGGACTTATCTGACATAGACACAGAGAAGCAGGACAATTGAATCTATACCACTGTGCAAGGTTTGGAGGGTAAGAGTCCAGCTATCACCACATAAAGAAAGGCTCCACCACTAGAAGAAGACAGCTGTTCCTAAAAGAGAAAGGAAAATGACCTCACTTCTCTTCTCCCAAACGCACCCATCTAGTAAGACAGCCCTCTCCTCTGGTTGCCAATCTACCACCCACTTCCACTGCTTTCTCCCTTTCAAACATAACCCCAAAATTATTTATAAAAGTCCCCCTGTCCCACATTGCCCAAGTGTCTCAGGAAGTGGACCCTATTCTCAACTCAAGCCAATCATAATACCTCTAATCCCCTTGTAAGTGATTGGCTCCAAAGTTCAGGCTTCAGCCAATCACTGCACAGTATTATTCCAGAGCCTGCTGCTGGACCAGGGATGGGTACATGACACAAACTAGTCTAATTAGACTGAACGAAAACTTTTGTCCAATGGTTGGAAAAGAGATTTTCTAATGAGGAAACATTTTTTTTTTAAAGATTTTATTTATTCATTTGACACAGAGAGAGATTACAAGTAGGCAGAGAGGCAGGCAGAGAGAGGAGAGAGGAGAGAGGAGGAAGCAGGCTCCCTGCTGAGCAGAGAGCCCGATGCGGGCCTCGATCCCAGGACCCTGGGATCATGACCTGAGCCGAAGGCAGTGGCTTTAACCCACTGAGCCACCCAGGCGCCCTAATGAGGAAACATTTTGTCCCAGGACTGATGGTAGCCATCTTCTAACCAGAAGAAGAGTCAGTCTGAAGAAAAAGTGTCTACCCAGAGGCTGGACAAGTTCAGAGAAGAGCAGAAAAATAGATCTCCAGGTCCAGTGATGACTTGGTGGCTCTATCTTTGGTTTTCGGTTTTTGGTTTTTGCTTTTAATTATTAAAGGAACTAAATTTCCTTATTGTTTAAGCTAAGTATATCAATGCTTCTGTCGTTTCCAGGTAAAATGATTCTTACCAATAAAATACTCAAATACTGTTCCTGTGGGTTAGTAAAAGTTGCCTCATGGAAACCTAAAGAAATAGAACTAAGTCTCTACCCACCAATGCTCTTTTTTAATTCATTAATGCTGCTCTTAAAGTATGTGCCCTTCACTGGACAGATTACTCCAGACACTGTGCAACTGCTAACTTTGAGAAATCACCACGGTACCTTCCACAGAATACACTCTAAGCAATCATTTATTGAACGAATGCAGATGAAGACTGCATTAACATTTTCAGCGGACACATAATAGTTGTCATATTAAGTTCAGATGAACTAAAACCCCTAGGACATTTTTTATATAAATTGATGTCAAAGCTGCCTGTCTCCACCCTGTATCTGAGCCATTGCATGTGTATGGAGTTTGGTTTTTAACATTTTTACTGAAAGGCCTTGATATTTATTGCTATTCAGTTATAGCTAGGAGATTCCAGCTTCATTGATTGCAGCTCACTTGAGATAATTCTTAATTGTGGTTTCATCATTTGTCATGTCAGCTATTGTTCCTATTTTGGTATCAGCTTCAAAAAAGGTAGACTTTCCTTCTCTATCTTCTTATGAATCAAACAGCAAAGCATTGACTGAAATAGCAGCCATAAGAGAAGATGGTTTACTAGAGTGTTTGCCAGGAGTAGTCACGCTATCCCTCTCTGTGCATTCCTAACCTGGCAGGTAAATTAAAAACTCCTGCCTTTCCAGAAAAGGCCGGTTCATAACTTCTGCCACTTCTAGTCCACTCCCTCTAACTCCACCCATGATTGGTGATTAGTGAATTATTGAGAAGTCCTGGAAAATGCCTCTCTGAGTTCTCTGAAGTTGCCTCTGCTCTAGGAAACTCTTCTCCTCACCAAACACTGAGTTGTCTCCTCAGGGAAGGCCCACATGGCCCAGTCTTGCCGTGACTCGATAGGGTTGCAATATTAGGAACTATTAGGGCACAGCAGTGTTCTTCTATCAGTTTTACCCAAAACAAGGGGTTTTTTTCTCTGTTGGGTTGATACCTATATGCATTTATCCATTGCTTCTGAATCTAGATAAGTAAGAACAATTTGTTATTAACTGCCAGTTCCCAAACAAAGCTCAAATTTTTTTTGTTTAATTGTTTATTTTACTTTTTAAGTAATCTCTACACCTAATGCGGGGCTTGAACTCATAACCTTAAGATTAAGAGTTTCATGCTCTACCAACTGAGCCAGGCAGCTTCCCAAAACAAGCTCAATATTAAACATTCTACATTTGACTGTTCAAGGGCACTAATGCCATCATGATAGCTATACCCTCATGACCTAATTATCACCAGAAGGCCCCAATCTTAATACTACCACACTAGGGATTAGGGTTTCAACATATGAATTTTGGAGAGTACACAAACACTGAGTCCATAGCAATTATTATGTTCTTTTAAAAACCATGAATTATCTGCTGTTTAGTAAAATCTAGACGAGTATTAAAATGAATTAGTCTTCAAGTAAAACATGTGCATTTTCCATGATTCCCACTTTTCCCCTTTCTGATAATCAAACTATTTCTCCATATCTTCTCTTTTGAAGCCACTCCCATGAAACAAAATTCCTCTAAAATTTCTGTGGCTGTCAAAGGGCTCTTGGATTTCCTTCAGTCCCATGGAATGTAATTCCCAAGGTCCAGAGTCTTGAATTCATAAAAACCAAACAGAAGAACTCCTACCAGATCTTGTCTCTCGAGAAAATTAAAACAAACCATAGCAATTGTCACTCCAAGTTGTCAACTGTCTATGAGAGATTCAGAGATCCATGGTCGGTAACAATTTGTTACTTTGTTGGCCATCTGGCTCTGGCCCACTCTCATAATGGTAAGTGGCATTAGTTTGCCTAGCTGGTGACAGCCTAGTCATCTGTCCAATATCCCCATCTCAACTGTGTGTTCTGTATGTACTCTTTATCTCATCATGGTGATTACAACTGTTCTGTCTTTATGAAAAGGATGCTGAAAAAAAAGGTGATTTCCTGTTGTTATGATGGAAGTAAAAAAGGTCTAAAGAAAAGATGGCATTCTTGAGTTTAAAAGTTTATAGAGGTCTTGACTCAAATGTCTCATGAATGCCAGTGAACTCATGTACTTTGGTGGTGTGATGGTTTATTGAAATACTGATTTGTATTGTGCTCTTGGTATTTTTCTTCTCCCTTCATTTCAAGAAGATAGTTGGGTCATTGGTTGACTGAATATGAAGCCGTTTTGGAATAACTTTGTTTCATACCTTCTGGGAAAAGCTGAGCATGTTGAAAAGGTTATACTAGGAGTTTGAGAGAAAGATCAGAGAGGAAAGAGAAAGAGATTTTCCCCAGAGAAGGGTGAGGATTTGATGGGTCTGTGATGCCCTATACCAGGAGAAGTAGCAAGACCACAAGACCTTCTAGCCTCACTAAATTCTGCTGCAAAAGAGAGGACCTGGTTTCTATGGACCAGTAGGGTGAACAGAGAGAAAAAGAGAAAAAATCATGTGGCTTGAAAAGTGGATATTTTGGTAGAGATTGCTAAATTTCATCAATATCTATTTCACCTGTCCTTCCTGGGTACACAGGTTAATTCTACTTCTCTGTCAGTCCCCTTGTAGTTAAGCACAGCCAAGGTGCCCGAGTCTGGCTGAAGTAATGGGCAGCACTTTCAGACCCAGCCCTTAAATATGTCTTCATAATCTCTCCATTACCACCTTAAATCACTTTCTGGTCTGAGTGGCAGAAGCGAAGGATTGCAAAGCCCTGAGGATGATAGGAAGATCCCATGATGGAAGGATCCCTAAGCTACCATTTAACACGAGCTGCCCAGCATGGCTTCCTGATTGGGAATATCCAAGATGGACTTCATGTGAGTAAGAGACTAACTTCTTAAGGCACTGTGATCTGGAGGTTTTGTTTGTTTTTGTTTTTGTTTTTGTTTTTTGGGTTTTGTTTTTTTTGTTTTTTTTTGTTTTTTTGCACAATAACTGGCTTTAATTGCCCTGCCTGATTCAGATGTTGAGCCCCTCATTCCCATGCAACACATGCCTCCCAGATGCTTAGGTCTGGAATAGAGTGGGAGACCCAAGTAATAGCTGAGATAGAGCTGTTCGCTGGCTCGGTGGGATCCTGAGAGCTGCATTTCGTTTGATTTAAAGATAATACATTACTTTGAAATAAGACTTGACATTGTAGACTAAGAGTTTTATCTCATTTCTCCATCTGAATTCCTTTTACTTTCTGGAAAAGACATAAACTGAGGAATCTGTCCTCCCCGACAGACAAGATTCCCTAGCACACACCTAAGAGTGATGCTCCCTGCCAAGGTAGGCATCGGCTTTCTGGCCTCCCACCCCATCCTTTTATTTTCAGCCCTTTTCACTCCTAGGTTATGGGCGTGAACCTCAGAGGTCTGGATAGCAAAGAGTTATGCCTTTCTTTCAGGTCTTTTGCTTCTTCAGTCAACTAATTAGATCAACATTTCAACTCGAGGCCGCTCTGCTGGTCTCTAGCTCACACCATCACCTGAAATATAGCCCACCACACACATGCTTTTGACAGCAAGAGCCGCTCAAAAGCCTCTCCATGCCTCTATTCCAGGAATAATCCAAGGAAAGGGTTGATACCTGTGAAAGCCGTGAGTGCTAAAGGCCTCTCTGACCACCGCTTCAAAAGAACAACTACCCTCAGTCTGCCTTTATTTTGCATTATAGCTCTTCTTTTTCAATGAAAAGTCCCTGCTCTCTATTCATTATAAAGAATAAAGAGCTTTTCAAGTGTGAGTTGCTCAACCCAGAAGGGAACAGAGCTATTTTTAAGAGGGTTTCAACTCTGAGCTGTTACACAGGCCAGCCTGCCAGCAGCAGAGGTCTTCCAGGGAGGCCCAAGGCAATCGCAGCCTCTCTTCAGGAGGGAATATTCAGGAAGGAAGCTCCTGGGGCAGAAACGTTCTAGTTCTCTGGCCCACAGACACCCCTGGTGCCTTCACACCTGGCTCCTCTAGGCGGAACCTTACAAGGGGGTCGGGGGAGTATTTTTTATTCTCACCCATTTGAGGTTTGCCTGCTGCCTTAGGTTTCTCACATCTACTTCCTCTAAATAGGAAACAATCTGCTTGATTCTCATCCAGGAGCACTGAGAGGAGGGGGGCCGCCTTTATGTCCTCTCCTATCTTCGTCAAACCATATGCAACTGGCAGCCACCACACTTCTCTCTGTGGGAAGAGGATAATCAGAGCTGGATTCCTGAATGAAAGGAGGAACATGCAGAGTCGCCTGCCTCCCGTCCAATGGTAGTGGAATCCTTGTGGCCTGCCTCAGTCCGGAGCTCATCTGAAGTCTGTGCCTTTGAGGGACCGGGATGGGCTCTCAGATTCAGACTTAGAAGGACCTGGGTTCAAGTCTCCCCTCTTGGGCCTCTGTTCTCTCAGGGTAAATGAGGATGACAGTGCTGTCCTCTCAGAGGTACTGCAGGGAGGATTACCCATCCCGCAGTGTCGTACGTATGTTCCTCAGTGACCTGAGGGCTGGCAAGATACACTCTACTTCCTTTCAAGAGCCGAAAATGGAGCTGCTTGATGACAGAAGAGATGTTGACAATTTGATGGAACTAACAATTTAGGAGGATTGAGATGACCTTCTATTCTCCCATTCCATTAGGCTTCTCCAACAGAGAGAAGAAGCAGGGAATTAAAACTATTCCATTGTTCTGGTAGCTTTGGGGAGTAAAAGACATGTGTGTATACTAAATGGTGGGAGGGGGCCAAAATGTCAACTAATTTCATATGAAGAATGGCTAAAAGAAATAAAGAATTTTTTTTCATTATAACATATAACATACCTTGCACCATGAGGGTACACAGCTTATAGAAATGCACTTCAGTAATTTTCTCAAAGGAAATAAAATAGCCAGAAAAATATAGGCTGATTGGACCTAAAGTAAAAATGGTGCAAACATTCACATATAGTGAGGTTATACTGCTACAAAGAAGGGGCAACCAATTAGGCTCTGAGCTTCCAGTAAGCCAAAGCAGAAAGGGAAATATTTTGTTACCAAATGTATATCTTTCATGAGGAACCCCCTACTGCTACCAGTTCCTCATCCTTTTTTATCATGAGATTCATAAGCATGGATAATTATCTTCAGGAAGAGAATACTTTGGGAGTTTCACTACGGCCTCTTTCAAGTGTTTGATGGGCTGCCAAGTACAAAAAGGAAAGATTGCTTTGGGTAATTCCAAACCACAAAACTAGAATCAATGAGTGTAAGTTAAAGGGAACAGATTTTGGTTAAAAATAAAGAACTTTCTAACAATTAGAGTTGTCCATAAATGGAATGAGCTGTCTGGCAAAGAAGTGAGCTCCCTGTTACTGGAAGTGATCAAACAGAGGCTGGCTAACCATCTGTTAAGGATAAAAAGGATTTGTACATAATGAGAGAATTATGCAACAACATAATACAAGGCTCTTCATGACAGTTTTATTTATAATAGTAGGAAAGAAAATAGAATCAACCTAAATGTCCAACAATAGGGGATTAGATTATTATGGTACTCTCCTGTAACGTCTTTTTTTCTTTACAGATTTTGCAGATGTTAAAATCAGTAAAATGATGACACGGGAAGGCTTATAATCTATTACTAAAGTGGGAAAAAACAGGCTACTGTAGCATAGATAGTGTGATGCTATTTTGTAAAAAAATATTTGTATATGGAAGAATAACACTAAAACATTACTAGGAAACATTATAGCGATTACCATTGGTGTTTGAATTATGGGTGATTTTCCTCCTCTGGGGTTCTCAGGGCTTTCCAAGTTTTCTATGTTGAGCACTTACCACTTATGTAACCAGAAAAAAAAAGTAAGAAGAAAACCCCAAAGAGTCTCTTATTAACGAGTAGCTTCAATTAGATGATCCCTATAGTTTTTCAAACCTAAGATTCTATGATTTTTATTTTAAACTTAGATTGATCATTTTCCTCATATAATAACTTATCTTTTAAAAAGGTTTTCATCAAATATAAACACCCTCCCACCAAAAAAAGGTTGGCATAAATTATAAAGTTTTTGGAAAAATCGAATGCATATCTGATTGCTATAGTCATTTTCATCTGAAGTCTCTTTTGAAGATATATGGGATATCAATGTAAAAGTCTGCACAGTAGAATAGAAAGAGCTTACAAATTGGAATCAGACACCGCTGGGTCTCAAATCTTGGCTCCACTACAAACCAGCCTTAGTTTCCTCAACCTGAATATGGGATGATAGTAATAATAGCTAAGATTTGCAGAAGATTCACTAAGTGCCGGACACTGGTTAAGGGCTTTACGTGCAATGGAATCTTCAATAAAGTCGCCCCAAGGTGAATTCTCTTCTCCTTATTTTTCAGACAATAAAACTAAAGCACAGAGAATTTCCATAGCTTGCCAAGATCAGACAGCTCAAAGTGATGGAGTACAAATTCAACCTCAGGCAGTCTAACCTTGGGAACCACGGTGTTAACTACTGTACTATACTGCATTGTAGAGTTATGGAAAGATTAATTAAATTAACATACATAAAGTGTCTACCAGGAAAACAGGCAGTCAGTGTGTTAAGTTTCTCCCTAAACTTTTCCATAGCTATTTGGCCCCAGAAAGACTTTTGATTATCTTCTCCAAGAATGCATTCAACTAACACACGGGAGAAATGCAGCTCTGTGGTAGGTAGTCTTACAACAAGTTCATTATCAATGGCATTCATGTCAAGTTCAGAGATATTAGAAATCATGTCCCACAGGATTCCATTCTGGGGCTGATTCTTTAATATTTCATCAATGATTTACATGGATAGAACAGAAAATAAGCTCCTAGAGCTGACAGATGATACATGCTGTTAGCAGATGACACCCATCGTCAGTTAGGAGGGCTAGCATCCAGGACAGGATTAGAATTCCAAATGGTCTGGCAAGATGGAGAAGAGGTGGAGGCAAAAAGAATGAACTTCATTAGCAACTAGCACAGAGTAAGACATTTATTAAGAGGGAAAACATTATATCGGCATAGCAAGGGCAGTGCCTAGCAGTGAAAAATTGTTGCTGTAAAGAGTTAACGGTTAAAGTTGCTCATAAGCTGGAAATGAGACAGAAAGTCAAGTACGATTCTGGAAACATACTGAAAAAATAAGACTATGTTGGAGTAAATCAATTTTCCCCATTATGTACCATATTTTAAACACCCTTCTGAGTTCTGTGTTTTTTCCTTTGATATTGTTCTGGACATCTTGGAAAAGGTATATGAAAAGCAAAAGACATTTTTACTGTTACAAAACACAACCTGAGGGAATAGTGAAGGAACTGAGATCTTTTAGTTGAAGAAGACAAGTCGATTGCTGACAATCAATTTAAAAATTGCTTACTGAGCAGCATCTATGTCCCAAACTTTGTGCTGGGTGCTGGGAGACAGAGAATCAAGATCTGGTCTGCCCTTGAGAAGCTCAGAGACAAGAGGACACTCACTCTTAAATTATAAAGACGGTTATTTAGAACTCTGATATTTGCGTCGTTCCTGGCTAACTCCTTTGCATCTCTTTCTTTTATTTCCTCTGTCTTCCTTCATTTCCTCTTCTTTCCTTCTTTCCTTCCCTCCCCTCGATGTTAGGTCTGTGATTGGAACCCACTAGCATGGCAGCTTAGCTAGGTATATTCAATAGGGTCCCATCTGAGACTTGGCCAGGATACTAACCCATTCTATTCTTATGTTTCAAAATATTTCTATAAATGTATCTTTCATCCTCCACACACTTCCAATACAATTTCAGGCAATGAAGCAAGGCTAGGAGGGAGAAAAAAAAGTAGGTCCCCAGATGCAGAATAGATCAGTTTGGCTGGAGAGAATGCTAGAGTAGATATATTATGAATTTTATAAAATTAAGGAATTTGAATGTTCTCTTATTGATGACAAAATCAATGAAAGTGTGTGAAAAAGGGGGTGACAAGATCAACTTGGGTTTTAGGAGGAGTAACTTATTGTGGTAAACAGAATGGGTTGTAAGGAGACAGGCTGGAGGAGGGGGCTTTTAGAAGGTGATTATTAACCAATAAAAAATGACCAGAATTAGGAGATAGAGTTAAAAGAGACAGAAGATATGTGGACACGAGAGACACTGTAAAAGAAAATTAATTAAGATCTGTTGCCTAAGTAAATATGAGCATCGAGAGAGGAAGAGAATTTGAAAACAAACTCCTAGGAAGGAGTTTGGGAAATGAAAATATACCAAAATGGGGCAGTGGGAAGGTGAAAATGGTTTGTGGCAAGGGAATTATGATGGTTTCAGCCCTTTGTGTTGATGGAATATATAAATAAAAACCATACATCCAACAGGGAGCTAGGAATAGATTTTCTAGAAGATCATCCTCACAGAGGTAATAGTGTGTTTTGGACACACATCATACTGCATGCCTAGGACTAAACTCTACTGTCATTCACAAACGTAAAATTTAATTTGTGTTTCTCCTTCAGGTTAATTATGCTTTTAAACATCCAGGCTACCAAACTCAGAGTCATCTCTGGCACCTTCATCTCCCACCCTTCCTGCTCCCAGAAGCAACTCGCCACTAAAACAATTAATTCTAACAGCAAAATATGTTGTATATCAATTCCTGGTGCCATAGTTAGTCCTTGCATGATTTGTTCCCTTAACTAGCACACAGTTTATAGCAGGTTTTCTTGCCACATGAGTCTGTATTTTTCCACTGACTACAGAATGAAATTCAAAGTCTTCTGGGAATGAATATACCTGGCCAGCCTAATCAATGAGATACCCAACGTGAAAACCCCATCAGCTTCTTTGCCTTTCTTTAACGATGCCAGGCATTTCTATGCCTGATGTACCCTTATTGATGATGTTCCATTATTTTGGAATAATTTTTTCTACTTAAGGAGAATAGCTTTCAAGTTCTGAGTTCCATGCAGTCCCATCGTGAAGGTTTTTCTGATCTCCCATTGCTTGCTTCTCTTCACTCTTGTTGCTTTTTTTGAAAGCAAGAGCCTGACCAGGGAGGTGAGAGTAGACATGGGAAGAAGTAAAGGATATAATAAAAGTCTAAGCAAAGGATTGATAGACACAGAGAAGGGAAAATTTCAAGATAAAATGACAGTCTTGGCCAGCCCTGGTTTGCTGGAGAGAATTACTGTGTCAAAGAAAAGGAAAAGAAAAGAAAGGAAAGGGAAGGAAAAGAAGAATATTAATTTGGCTTTGAACATCTTTGAGTTGAGAGGCTGGCACTGAACCTAAGTCAAGTGGATAATTGAAAAGCCTTACAAAAATGAAAAGGGTGGTTGAGGCTAGAGAAAACTATTCGGAACTTACATGCAAAGAGGTGATATCCGATGTGTGGGAATAAATAAATAGAAAAGTCTATTAGGGAAAATGTTGTTCTGAGGATAGAGCTAGAAACATGTTACCAGAGTTCCAGCCAGGATAACAACTTAGCAGACCCTGAATTCACTTCCTCCAAAGACACACCAAATCTATACATGTTAATAGAGCAATTCCTCCTGAAGAAGAAAGACAAAAAAAGAGAACAAGTAGAGAATGAACGGCAAGAGGGACAGAGACAGGTTAAAAAAGGGAAACTCCACCTGCCCACATGATGAACCGTAGTCAGGAGGGATAGTACTGAGGGACTGTGAGCAGATTCATCTGTGCTGGAGCTCAGAAAAAAACAAAACAAAACAAAACAAAACCCCCATGTTTTAAAAAGGCAACTGGAACATAAAGGATCCATCACTAGAAACCTGCCAAACAGCAGGAGAACTGCTGGAACTCTTTCCAGGTCAGAGGAGCTGGTGAGTGCCACAGTCGACATTTGTCCTCTACCTTGATAGTGCAGAGAGGAGCAGGGGTCCAGGGGCCATAGCCAGCCTGCCACCTCAGCAGGTCTGACGTCCCTGGCCCACACCAGCCTCAAATGCTATAGGGCACAGGAAAAAGGTGTACTTTAAAAGAACAACTAGAACATAGAAGACCTAACCCCAGAGCCCTGCCGAATGGTAAGGGAGCCGCTGGGACTCTCTCTGGGTCAGGAGGGGCTGGCAAGCATCATGGTTTACACTTCTCTTCCACCTTGAGATGGGAGCAGGGTTCCAGATGTCATAGCCAGGATACCATGCCAGTGACATGCAGGTGCCTAGCCTACACCAGTCCCAGCTGTCCCTTGGTCAGCCATCACTATGGCTCTAGCCATCTCACCAGGGTGACATACATACAAAGTACACCCAGAATACTCCAATTCAACTCTAGATGACTTGCTGGGGCACCCACCCCCAGAACAGAGGACCCTAGGATCCCATGGCCCATGTTTGCCTCAGCTCTAGCTGCCCTGTCAGGGTGCCCCCTACACAGAATGCCTCAGGATCCCTGGGCCCACATCCCACCTTGGCTCCAGTCTTTCTGTCAGGGAGCCCCTCTTGTGGAGTACCCTGGGGTACCCTGGCCCACACATGCCTCAGATTCAACTGCCCTGCCAGGTCACCCCCGTATGAAGCACCCTGGGACATCCCCATTTGTACCCACTTCATCTGTCATCCCAGGGTACCCTCAACACAGAGAGCCCCAACCTGTGCCCACTTGAGCTCCAGGCATCCCATCCAGGCAGCCCCAGCACAGAGTGCCCCAGGACCCTGAGCCATACCAGCCACAGCTCCAGCCAGCCAAAGTCACCTGGCACACAGAGTTTACAAAGGGGATGATCATACACAAGATCATTCTTTCAAGTTTAGGAGAAGTAGCTGTTCCATTCATAGAAACGAATAGGAAGTTGAGCAAGGGGAGGAGACAGGAAAATGCTCCAAATGAAAGAACAAGACAGAACCTCAGAACAAGAACTACATGAGACGGTAATAAAGCAATCTACCTGACAAAGATTTCAAAGTAATGGCCATGAAGATGCTCATTAGACTAGAGAGAAAAGTGGATGAACTCAGTGAGAACTTCAACAAAGAGATAGAAAGTGTAAGAAAGAACCAATCAGGGTTGAAGACTACATTAACTGAAATGAAAAATACACTAGAGGGAATCAACAGTAGATGAGAGGATACAGTGAAACAGACCAACATCTGGAAGGTAGGGTAATGGAAACCCCCAAGCTGAACAGCAAAAAGAAAAAAGAATTTTAAAAGTGAGGGTAGGTTAAGGGTTGTCTTGGACAACATCAGGTGAACAAACACTTATACTATAGGAATCCCATGATCCCTATGAAGGAGAAGAGAGTAAGGGGGCAGAAAACTTACTTGAAGAAATAATACCTGAAAACTTCCCTAATCTGAGGAAAGAAGTAGACATCTAGGTTCAGGAAGCACAGAGAGTTCCAAACAAGATGAACCCAAGGTGGTCTACACCATGACACATAATAATTAAAATGTCAAATTTCAAAATAAAAATGCCAATTCCACACCTAGAAATACAAAATTAAAAGCTCTGAGAGTAGGCATCACAATCTGCATTAAACAACAAGCCCTCTGCGTGACCTTACACTTACTAAAGTTTTTAAAGAGCTACTTAATATTAGAATGACATTTTAAATTCCTTAAGGATGTTTAATATGTGTACCAATATTTAATGAAGTGTGTGTCTGTATGGTGGGGTTGGGGAGTGACGGATGGAGTACGGAAGAGCGCTGAAATTCGACAGACCTGGTAGTCCAGGAACTGGTTATGACAACGACAGTCTTCTTGAGGGTGAAAAGTGTGGCGATCAGATAGGATGACAGAGAAAAGGTACCGGCGACTGAGATGTCACACATGAATGTGTGCTTGATGGCTGTGGTCCAGGACATAAGTCTCTCTGTAAAGTAAACCCTGTTATGGTGATAGGTTTCAAAGACTAGTGTGAGAAATAAAGTGGATAGGCAAACATAGAATGTCAAACATATATTTACATTTGACCAGTTCCTAAATGACAAAAGTTGGCATTTTAGGACTATGGTATCATTTTAAAACCCAAATAACGCAAGACTCATTATTTTGGATAATCTTTATCACTACTGATCCCTCACAAACCAAATATATAACTTTAACTTAACAAGCTATAACTACCAAGTTAAACAATTTTAATAACTAGCAGTTTATCTAGTTTCTTAAATTTCTTAGCCTCAGTACACATTAGTCTTAGGAATTCTCTCTTCAGAAAGATAAGTAAGCTTTAAATATAGACAATATATAGTAAAAGCTTTCTACTCTGCAAAAAGTTGCCACCAATTGTAAGCTCATCTACTAAAGAGAATGTTTATGAGGACAAAAGAAAAATAATAAACATGTCTGTCATCCTCAAATATTTCTTTGTGCCCTTTGTGACTCCCTCCCTCTCATCCCTCTTCACCCTCTATTTGGTTCCAGGTGATCATGGACTCTGGTTTGGTCATTGTAGATTAGCTTGTATTTTCTGGAATTTTGTATAAATGCAATCATACAGTATGTATGTGTTCCTGTTTTTGTCTGACTTGTTTCACTCAGGATATTATTTTGAGATTTATGAGGGTGCAGTTTTTGTAAATAGTTCATCCATTTTCATTGTTGAGTTGTATCCTTTGTGTGACCATACATTTATGTTAACCCATTCCCTTATTGGTGGACATGTTAACTCTTTCCAGTTTCAGACTATTACAAAAAAAGCTGATATGAACATTAAAATACACACACACACGCACACACACACACTACTCATTTCATATATATATTTTTAAAGATTTTATTTATTTGTCAGAGAGACAGCACACGCACAAGCAGGAGGAGCAGCAGAAGGAGAAGCAGGCTCCCTGCAGATCAAGGAGCCCAATGTGGGACTTGATCCGAGGACCTTGGGATCATGATCTGAGCCCAAGGCAGATGCTTAATGGAGTGAGCCACCACATCCCACATTAAAATGAGAGAAGGAATTCTGAGTAGCAAAAGAGCCAGATAAAGACTGGCCACTGAGGTGAACTTACATATTTTAGTTTTCCTAAAAGGTGATTTTTTTGGTCTTTAACCTTTTATGGGAAACTTCCAATTTCTGTGATGCCATACTTGTGATTTGAGGAAACTGCTCAGTTGGGTCCCTTTTGACTCTAAATTTTGAAATTTAGTCATCTTTCATTCAAAAGAGATATTCCATTCTTTTTTTTTTTTAAAGATTTTATTTATCTGACAGAGAGAGAGAGAGAGATCACAAGTAGGCAGAGAGGCAGGCAGAGAGAGGGGGAAGCAGGCTCCTTGCTGAGCAGAGAACCCGATGCGGGGCTCGATCCCAGGACCCTGAGATCATGACCTGAGCCGAAGGCAGAGACTTTAACCAACTGAGCCACCCAGGCGCCTGAGATATTCCATTCTTATATGAGGGAATCTAACCAAAAACAACCACCAAATATCAGGCCATAGAATTTTAAGAGAATGGGATGCCTGGGTGGCTCAATGGGTTAAGCCTCTCCTTTCGGCTCAGGTCATGATCCCAGTGTCCTGGGATCGAGTCCCAGATTGGGCTCCTTGCTCAGCAGGGAGCCTGCTTCTCCCTCTGCCTCTGTCTGCCACTCTGCCTGCTTGTGCTCTCTCTCTCTTTTGATAAATAAATAAATAAAATCTTAAAAAAAATTTAAAGAGAAGTGGGTTAGTAAGGTCTGTTTTCACATGATCTATTAACATCTTGGAGATGGGGTGAGGGGCTGGAATAAGTTGTGTTAAAATGGATTCAATTTGACCAAATCACAGCTTTTGAAAGAACTTCTCTTTAGCACAGCCATTCTTTGTTGTCCTTAGAAGAATTTATTGAAATAAAAATATTGTAAAAATGCCTAATTGTGGGACACCTGGGTGACTCAGTTGTTAAGCATCTGCCTTTGGCTCAGGTCATGATCCTAAGGTTCTGGGATAGAGTCCCTCACTGGGCTCCTTGCTCAGCGGGGAGCCTGCTTCTCCCTCTGCCCGTTGCTGCTCCCCCTGCTTGTGCTCTCTCTTTCTCTCTCTGACAAATAAATAAATAAAACCTTTAAAAAGGTACATGTTTGTTGTAAAAATAATCTAAATAATCCATCAATATAGAAGAAAAGACAAAAGCCCTGTCATAACGAGCAAGTTGGCCTATACCCTTATAGACTTTTCAGAATACATATGCAATCATATACACATACATCTCTTTCTGCATGTGACTTGTCCAACTTCCACCATCTCATTTCCCCTAAAAATAACAAGCATTAGCAATTAACAATTACATTAGTAAATGTTACATTTCTACAGGACACCCACACAGGTTGCACTTTACATGCATTATATTCTGATCCTTACTCCAATGGTCAAAAATAAGCAGGAGGAGATTATTGGTGTCATTTTATAGGCAATGTCACCTTTACACAAATTCTCAAAGCTACTTGTGCTGAAGAAGTTGTAACTGGACTTGGGTCCTCCATACCAAACAACATGTTTCTTTTCTATATCACATTGTTCCCCACAATGGGATTTCCACATCCAAGTTTTCCCAACCTCAGCTAAAGTGTCCTACAGAGCATGTCAACTCAAAACTTGGATTAGATATGATTTTGAACATCACCATGTATTTGCCTAGTAGTTTTCTTTAGATAGGAAAAGAGGAGCCTTCCAAGTTTGATCTACCAGGTATCTGGATTACGTCTTGAAGTGATGTCAGTGGGGTGGGGGTACAAGGAAAACTCTACAGGACCCCACACTGATGTCTCTATATGTAATCCAGCTTCATCTGTATGTCTGGCAATGCACATCTACTATTGAACAAGGTCAAAACAAGACAACAAGCCCAAAGTGGAGTCACTTATGCTAAGTTCCACATCACCAAACCGAGACTTAATTCTAATTTCGGCTGTTCAAGAAATGGCATCTTAAACCAGTCAATCAGGAATCAGCTTGTTTAGCACTAATTAGGGTATTCTGCCTGATAAAGCCCCATCCCCTGAAGAAAAGTAACCTTGCAATAACTAACCCACATTTTTGCCTAATGAAAAAAGGCAAAAAAACAAAAAAACAAACAAACAAAACCCAAAAAAACAAAAAACCTGCTTCCCTCAACCTATAAAAGCTTATCATTTTGTATAGTTCCTTGGAGCTCCATTCTGTCTGCTAGACTGGATTCTGCCTGATTTGAATTTATTTTTGCCCAAATAAATTCTAAAATTTTTCATATGCCTAAGTTGATCTCTTAACAGTTCTAGTGAAGGGAAGTTTGGGGGAGAGAGGCAGGAGATAGTGTAGAGGAAAGAGCACTACTATATTTCATTTCTGAGAAATATCTTTTCTTTCCCCTCACACCTTAATACTTAGAAAGAGGCAATCATCTTACAAATCCATGGATCTTTGATTTGGTAAAGAGCGCTAAATAGGGATTCACTGAAACTAGATTCTTGACAAAATTCTGGTACTTCCCCATTTTGGGAAGGTCATTTAACTCCCCAGTGTTGTGAACAAGAGGTGACATATGTAAAGTTCACTACAGGCTACACAGGAGTTGCTTTTAATAATAACTAACATTTGTGGAGGGTTTACCCTATTCCAGTTACTGTTCTTAGCACAGTGAGAGGATTTTCTCATTTAATCCTCATAGCAAACCTCTTAGGAAAGTCCTATAAATATCTCAGTTTTAGAGATGAGCAAAGTGAGATTTTGAAAGTTCAAATGAATATAGCTATAGGTTAAAACTGGTAAGTGGCAGAGCTGGGAGTTGATCAAGGTAGTACGAGGCCAGAGGCTCCCCCACTAACCCCAATACTATTGACCTACTTGCTAGCTATGAGTTCACATCATTGTCCTTTTATTTTCCTTCTTCCTTTTCTATTCTTCCATAGGTTTTCTAGCTGATCTTGACTTATTATAAACTCAGATGCCTTCAGGATTATAAACATAAAACTGGTAAGGGATGGTAAATGTTAGGGACAGTAAACAATATAATTCTCAGCCTGCGTGCATGCGTGCCCGTGTGGACGCACACACGCACGCGCGCACACACAAACACAAGGCATACCACATACCACACTGACTTTTGGATTACCTTTTGAACACATACACACACACACAAATTAAACAACATATCAAATGAAACTGAAAATAAAATAAAACAAGACAACCTTGGACTGGCTTTTTAAAAACCTAATACAAATTAAATTTACTAGGGCTCTTGGAGTGTCCAAAAAAAAAAAAAGGTGTTGATTTCAGCTACCAGTATGAGAACTTCCATTAAATCTGCAAGTAACAATATCTATTCTGGACGGATTATAGTAACACCTGCAAAAACTTCAATAAAGCTAAAGGAGATACTGAAGTGGAGGAGACGGTAACCCAGAGTGGATCTACAATTTCCTAAAGAGGAGGTCTCCAAAATGACATTTTTATTGAGCACTTCCTATTAAAAAACAGGTACTCTCCTTTGTTTCATGCATCTTTACCTCACACCATTTCTAAGAAGGACTAGAGGTCCTGTTCTACAGATTACCCAATTAAGGCTCAGTTTTTTTTTCCAAAGCCCTTATTTTATTCATAGTTTCATGTTCTTTTTCTTGAAGAGAACCCTCCCAACGGTTTAAACACCAGACTCCCCCAAACACAGATCCGTACTGTAGGGGAATTAAAAGGCTGCGCTGACAGCCATCTTGAGCAAGGTGCCCCTGACTCCAGCTCCTTCCCAGGTGAGGAGAAGCTGCAAACCTCACGTTCTCCCACCAGCTCCAGTATTGTGCACTGGATGCATCACGGAGTTCCCCTGGGGGCCCTCCAGGAGAACCATCTACCTCTCCTCCACTAGTTCACCGTGCAAAGACAATGTTGACTATATTTCAGCAGCTTTGGTTTTCCTATTAATTGCGAAGTTGCCCCTAGCCTGCAGGAAATGAGATGCCAACAGGAAGGGGAGTGGATCTCTTCCAGACCTCTGCAACTCTCAGATTCTACTAAACCAGTAGCCAAAACCCTCGTTAGCATTTGAAAGGCAAGGCAATTGTATGGCTAACCCTCCCTCTACCACCTCCAGACTTTTCTCAGCCTGAGAACAAAGGGAGAAAAGCAAACACCACTTCACACTCTTATTCATCGGAGCTTAAAAGAGACCTCCCACTATACAAAAGTCCTTCTAAAGGTCAGTTGGGGAGTGTATTGAGGAGGGCGCTAGCCAGGGAATGAAATGTTTACCATCACTCTCTGGCCTGCGGCTGCTTCTGGTTTTCTCTCAGCACGTGCACGGGGTACATCTGTCAGAATAGGACGTTTTCATCCCCAGTTCGCTAGCTGGTGGTCAAATTATACCTCCTTGGCCCTCCTCGGTCTTGTTCAGATTCTGAATTCCCATGGAACTAAGGCGGCAGGGCCACCCTGGGCCAAGACAACTCCCTGGGGATGGTTATTAATTCATTCATAGTCATTGAGTCAACAGCGACTAGTTGAGTACGGAGGTCCGAACGTGTATCCAGCGCTGTGCTAGGTGCCAGAAGGATGCGGTGATTGTGAGAGCTGATGGGCTTGTCTCAGAGCTGCCATTCAACGGGGGAAGCCTGCCATTACACAATGAAGCACACGCTCCATTTCTTAAGTATGACTGTGATAAATGTCTGAAGGAGCACAGTGTGCAAAGGGAGGTTAACGTGAGAGTGGCTGATCTCACGTGGGCTGTCGGGGTCGGGGGTGGGGGCTTCTTTGAGGAAGTGAGAGGAGGAGTCAGTTTTGTGCCAGAGCAGTTGAGATCATGCTGGGTGTTGCCAGCAAAAAGTCCCTGACTTGGGAAAAATCGGGCTGGGCACAGGAATTGGAAGACTAAATGTGGCTGGAGGCCAGAGGGCAAGCACGAATGGGGCTAGAGATCTGGGAGGAGGAGAACTTCCTTTGGGCTTTGTATTCTGTACAAATTTGCTTCTATCTCCAAAGCAAGTGGGGACAGGTGGGGGACCAGTTACAGGATTTGATAAGGGAAGTGACTTAGGAGGCTTGTGGTGTCAAGAAAGAGTTTTAGGGGGCAAGAGACGGATTCAGGGAGACCAAGTAATAAGCTATATCAAAAGTCAAGATAAGAAGTTCTCAAATTTTATTTTATTTTTTTAAAAGATTTTATTTATTTATTTGACACAGAGAGAGAGATCAGATCACAAGTAGGCAGAGAGGCAGGCAGAGAGAGGAGGAAGCAGGCTCCCCACTGAGCAGGGAGCCTGATGCGGGCCTCGATCCCAGGACCCTGAGATCATGACCTGAGCCGAAAGCAGAGGCTTTAACCCACTGAGCCACCCAGGCGCCCAAGAAGTTCTCAAATTATAATGAATTGCCTGGGAATCCTGTTAAAATGCAGATTCAGATCCAGAAGGTCTGGGGTGGGGCCTGAGACCACATTTATAACCCAGGTGTGCAGGTGCTGGTCTATACCCCAATGTTCTACTAGGAGTTTTAGATTAAGGTTCTTGTAATGCTGATGAAGAAAAGCAGACAAACTTGAGAGGTATTGTGTGGGAAGTCTCACAGGTCTCTGACTTGGGCAACTCTAGCGGGAGTTGCATTCATGGAGATAGAATGCACCAGACAAGAAAGAACAAGTTTGGGTGGCAGGTGAAAAGCTCAGTTCTGGACAAGTTGAGCTTGATGTCTTGGGAATCTCTAAGGAGGCTATGTTACATATGAATCTGAAGCTCAAGAAAGAAGAGGAAGCTGGAGATACAAATTTAGGAGTTATCAATATGTAAATGGCAAATGAAACTATGAAAGTGAATGCTATCAGCATAGGGAGACGGAATACAGCAGGTGGCACAAACTTAAATTTGACCTGCCATCCATCTGTTAGTCTTCTCTTAAGTATCTTGGGAAGAGAAGAGGCCCAAGGTGAAGCAAGTATTTAACGACTGAGTGGGGAGGAGAAGCCAGCAAAACAATCTAAGAAAATGTCAAAGATAAAAGAAAAACCAAATTGTTATCCAACAACTTGGGGAATTCTTTTTCACTGACAGAACAGCTTTGAGACTTGGGGATGGCTTGAGATTACAAAGGTAGGGGCACCTGGCTGGCTCAGTGGGTTAAAGCCTCTGCCTTCGGCTCAGGTCATGATCTCAGGGTCCTGGGATCAAGCCCCGCATCGGGCTCTCTGCTCAGTGGGGAGCCTGCTTCCTCCTCTCTCTCTGCCTGCCTCTCTGCCTACTTGTGATCTCTCTCTCTCTGTCAAATAAATAAAATCTTAAAAAACAACAACAACAACAACAAAAACAAAGGTAAACCCTCTCTGTAGCCCCCTCGGCTGAGTCGTGGTTGACCTAAACCAGACGTAATCTCATTCTACTCTGTCTGAAGATTGGACCAGTAGTGGGCTCTGACCATGAAAAAAAGGTCATGGCGGGGAGTGAGAGGGGAATTCAAGAAAGGAGTTTTACTTTCCTATTAAAAAGGACGAGAACGAGAAGAGCTTCATGGTGCCACTACTCACTGCCACCCTTCTCTGCTGTGAAGTCAGACATGGTGTCAGAGCAATTCAGGCATCCTACCTAGGTCTGAGAGGAGATGAAATGAGGGCAATAGCTCAACAGCTAAGGATAGTGGAATTAAAAACAAAAAAGCATCCCTGTTGCAGATGACACAGCTGAGCGGCTTAACTGCCCCGGAACCACTCCCTTCTACTGTTTTTGTTAAGTGAGAAGATAAATACCCATACTACTTAAGGCACAGTTCGGGCATTCTGTCACTGGCAGCTAAACCCATCTCCGCTGTTAATTAGTGTATATTGTGTAGTGTAGACCGGGAGTTAGGTAGACATGGTTCAGATGTATATGGCGTTTCACTTCGGACATTTTGTGTGTTTCCTCATCTGCAAAATGGAGAGAATGATGGAATCTCCCCCAAGAACTCTCCTATACTGTTGGTGCGAGTGCAAATTAGCAAAACTACTTTGTAATTTGGCAGGATTTACTAAAATTGAAAATGCATGAAGCTTAAGGCCTAGCCATTCTACTTCTAGGTAAATCTTAGAGAGATTCTTGCCCAGTGCGTTGAGGGACATATATACAAGATTATTCGTTTGAAGCCCTTTTTGTAGTAGGAAAGAATTAACAACAGTCTAGATATCCATCAGGGGGAAGTACATAAGTAAACTATCATATATCAATATGATAGTATACCATGGAACAGTTTAAACAGATGAACTAGCTCTCCCTATATATATCAACATGGATGGATCTCAGAAACATAATGCTGAATAAAAAAAGCAAATTGCAGAGTTAGACATGCAGTATGATCCATTTATATATATTTTAAAAGCAGACACTACACTACATATTTTTGTGGATATGTAAGTCTATGGAGAATAGATTGGAACCACATATATTAGATACACTTGGGAATGAGGGATAAAGAAGATAAGAAAAAATAGGGGTCATGTCTAGACAGATGATTGTATCATGCCAGTCACAGGAAAGAATGACTGACTGAATCAGTTCAGTTCTGTGCATCTGCAGTTCAACCTTAGAAACAAAATAAAATGAAACATAATAGTATTGTTCTTCTAGGACTGAATGACATAATGGCTCAGTGGCTCATAGTAAGGGATTAACAAACAGTGGTCCTCACCATTATTATTATGCCCACCTGCTGTGCTCTGCCTTTTTGCTTTCCATAGGCTCTTTCTATTAGATCAATCTTAGAAAGTTGAGGAATTTGGCTGAGTACTTCTCTCTGGACCTAAATTTCCAATTCCCATTTACTGGTTTGAGGGTCATAACAGCAAAAGGCTTGGTTTGGGCCAGGGTCTGATGTGCATGAAGGCTACTCTAATGGGTTTAAAAAAAAAAAAGTGCCATAATGCACACCCAGTGGCAGCCCCAACCTACCAACGTCCCAAATCACCCCAGAGAGGGGAACACCTTGCTCTTGTAAATCCTTGCATTTTGCATACATAGCTTACCTAACCACAACTAGACTGAGCAAAACAAGACAAATACTGGGGCATGTGAAAATTAGGAATTTCAAGAGAGAGACCTGGCTTCAACTTTTTCAACTGAATTGGGGCGTTTTCACTGCCTTGTACCTAGCTACAGCTGCCACTGCTGCAGCTGAGTTTTCTGTTGCTAGCAGGGTTCACTTCCAGGTACCAGTTTTTGAACCAGTTCTGCAAGCAACTCTGAAAGAAGCTCTGACTCACCAAGGTGGAAGAAGGAAGGCAGTGGAAGCGTACATTACAGGCCACAAAATTAAAGCCAGGTCTTGGGAAGAAAGGAAAAGAGGAAGCTGCAGGATCTTACTAAGGAATATATGTCTTTCTTTAGTCATGCCAGGGGAATAGAACAGATCCACCCACCTAGAACCCCTCTATCATTCTCCCAGAAGAAAGAGTCTGACTGGATTAGTTTGGGTCATATGGGGTGCCTCATGATCAACAGTCCTTTTAAGACTCCATAGAATTGAGAAGGAGTAGTCCCCCTGAAAGACAAGCTGCTTCTGATACAAGGGAAAGGATGCCGGCCTAGCAAAAACAACAAATGTCTACTATACTGTTAAATGTAGTTTGCATCTAATTAGGAATTCCAAAGGTCACAGATAGAATTATAACAGTCATCATCAGCTTGTTTAGTGACCTGGGGAGCTTAACTTCACAATTCTCTCTTCTGCACTGGCAAAGTGGGGTTCATGACACATACCCTTCTCTTCTGTCACCAAATGTAAGTCTCAATAAATTAATAATAACCCTGAGTGGGTCTCAGATGTCTTAGGGGAATGATTTTCAATCTTGTCTTGGCTGCACATTAAAATCACCAGGGACACTATTTTAAAACGTACACACTCAGAGATCCTGATTTAATTGGTTTGGGACAGAAGGCCTGGGCAGGAACACCTTTTCTTTCTTTTTTTTTTTTTTTTCACCAGTATATTTAAAAAGCTCCCCAGGTGGGGTGCCTGGGTGGCTCAGTCTGTTAAGTGTCAGACTCTTGATTTCACCTCAGGTCATGACCTCAGTGTCCTGAGATGGAGCCCCGCATCTGGCTCCATGTAGGGCTGGGCATGGAGCCTGCTTAAGATTCTCTCTCTCCCTTTCTGCCCCTCCCCACTCACACTCGCACTCTTTAAAATAAATAAATAAAATCTTTTTAAAATAAATAAATAAGTAAATAGGTCTCCAGGTCATTCTAATATGCAGCCAAGGTTGAGAAGCCCTGGGATAGACTTACAGAGATAGTTTGTTCTCATTCTACTGTCCTCCTATGGAGAGTCCCTCTGTATCTCTGGAAGGGGATTGTCAGCTTGTTTTAATGATTCCAGTGAGGGGAGCATCTTAGTGTGTTCAGGCTGTGACAACAAAACACTATAGGCTAGGTGGCTTTAGCAGAAATTTATTTTCTCACACTTCTAAGAACTGGGAAGTCCAAGATCAAGGTTCCTAGCACAGAGCAGTTTCTGGTGAGAGCTCTCTTTCTGACTTGCTGATGGCTTCCTCTTCACCGTGTTCCTTCCATGAAAAGCGGGAACAAGCTCTCTGGTGCCTCTTCTTATAAGGATACTATCTTATTGGATCAGGCTTTGCTTTATAACCTCACTTAACCTTAATTACTTCAATAAAGGCCCTATCCACAAATACAGTCACATTGGGGTTTGAGGTTTCAACATATGAATTTTGAGGGGGGACACATTCAGTCCCTATCAACAACGTCACAGCTCATCAGGTGGCAGGGTGACTCAAGTTGTTAGAGAGCTCTGCTTATTAAGCCCAAGGCTTTCTCTTCCTAAATTCTTCCTATCTCTTGGGGCTTAATTCTCCAGAAAGGGGAATGGGAGGCAACTAAAACAAGAAGACTATTTTGCAAGCATTATAATCTCTGGAGTTTCAGGAGAATACTGTGAGCAGGGTATCATTATCCCCAATTTACAGATCAGAAGACTGATACCAGAGAAGATGAAACATCTGCCCAAATTCATAAAGCTGCTAAGTGTCAAATGAGAATTCATACTCAAGCCTTTCTGCCTTCTAAGCCCATCACCTCTTCTACACAAAAACCCCTTGGATATAAAAGGTTGACGGACTCCTGAGGACAGGCTTTGTCCATCCAAATGCTGCTTGGGTTATTGCTTGTTTTTGCTTTTCTTTTTTTTTTTTTTAAGATTTTTTATTTATTTATTTGACACACAGAGAGAGATTACAAGTAGGCAGAGAGGCAGGCAGAGAGACAGGGAGAGGAGGAAGCAGGCTCCTTGCTGAGTAGGGAACCCAATGCGGGCCTCAATCCCAGGACCCTGAGATCATGACCTGAGCCGAAAGCAGAGGCCTTAACCCACTGAGCCACCCAGGCGCCCTGTTTTTGCTTTTCTGTCCTCCCTTTTTCCCCTTTATTTCATCCTTCTATTATCTACTCTTCATCGTAGCTCTGATTTACTCCTTTCACCTCATAATCTTATTTTTCCTCAGTGTCTTTCCTGGAATTTCTTTCATTTCATCAACTGTAGCATGGACCAAACTTTAGCATGTGTAAGAATCATACAGAAATATTCTGATTTTCTAGATGAGGTGGGGCCCAAGGATGTGCACCATGGTTTGTTTATAATGTGTTTGTAATGTTTTTTCTACCTGGTCTCCTTTCCCCCTTTTTCTGGAACATCATTTCTCTTTCATTTTTAGGAAGTGTTTTTAGTCTATTCTGTGTGATTCTGGTAGGTCTGCCAGTCATGTGGTCCCATGTAGTCCACCATAGGAATGGACACAGGAAGCAGAACAGCATGTCAGAATGTGTATACCATTTACCTGGACACAGTGATTGGTCTAGCCTGTCACTCAGCAGCTGATCCATGAAGGGCCAGTCAGAATCCTTTTACAGAATTGCCATGGAAGCAGGGAGAAAAGAGTTCTTTTCCTTACTATTGCTGCCTGTTGGTGATGCTGGCAGCCATCTTTGTCCTCACTTGCAGGGAGTCTGCCTGGGAGAGAAATGATCATGGAGGGAAGGAGAGCCTGAAGACGAAGAGCGAGAGGAACCAGGCCCCATGGCACTGTATCTAGATTTGTTAAAGGCTGTTTCTCCCTTAGGTTGCCCATTCCTTTGAGTCAATAAATACTGTTTGGTATAAGCTTATTAGAGTTGAGTTTTTGCTCCTTGCAACCACACTTAAACTATAAAATGTGTCCATTTTGTCCAATGCTGCAATCAATACTTGCTCACAAAATATGTAGCAAATGAATGAACAGAGAGCATTCTTGTTGTACATTTACTTTTCTGGGCACTATCATTGCCCGGTGTCTTAGTGTCTCAGAATTGGCTGAAATACCACAACTCTTGATGGAACTTCATATAGAAACTACTTCGGAATCTGTCTTTGATTCCTGGGCTGCAACAGATACTTGGATGGGAAGGGTGATTAAGAATCCAGGGTTTGGGGGCACCTAGGTGACACAGTCAGTTAAGAGACTGACTCTTGGTTTCGGCTCAGGTCATGATCTTGGAGTTGTGAGACTGTGTCCTCCTTTGGGCTCTGTGCTGAGCACAGAGTCTGCTTGGGATTCTCTCTCTCTCCCTCTCCCTCTGCTCCTCCCCCCTCCTTTGTATTCACTCTCTCTCTAAAATAAATAAATCTTAAAAAAAAAAAGAATCCAGGGCTTGGGTTGGCAGAATAGCATTCAAATATTTACAACTTGCTACAAAGTTGTAACCTCTCTGAGGCTCAATATTTTCCCATTTGTAAAATGAGGTAACATGATTTATGAAGCAATGATTACTTTGGTCTGCTTCATTCCTCTTGCTTACTCTTTCTTTCCTCCATAACTGAACGTGCTCCTCTGGCCCAAGGTGGCAATTTGTCTTAGGCAGGGCCAGTAAGAGTGCTTTTATTCAGCAGAGTCAAATTAAACTCTGCCTGGAATTCAAATTGTGGGTGAAAACCCACAGAGAGGGGAGGCAGTTTAGGTAGGGTCATCTGATGATGATGGTGCCATACAATGAGAAGAGAACCAAGAGCTGTGATTGAGCCCCTCAGAGTGGTTGTCCTTTCCGTCTTTCCTAACCCTGTTTGTGCAGCTGTTCTGATTCATGAGCCCGTCCAGAGGTCTTCTTCTGATAAGCCCTTTTTTGGTTATGTAGGATACAACCAAAGAGCTTTAGTGAATGAATCCCCCTCAGAAGTTAGCTCTGAGATTTAAATAACAGAATACATGTGAGGTAATTTGCTCAGTACTGGGGATATAATAAATGCTTAATAAAAGTTAACAAGTACTCCAATTTGCCTTCCTAATTGGTGAATCCTACATGGTTAAACAAGTAAATCCCTGCTTATTACCCAGAAGTCAGCTATGTGGAGTTACCCATGTGAGAAGCGGTTTGTGAACTGGAATCCACACACCAGCATCTACTCTTATGCCTTCAATGAGGGTAAGAATCAGATGGGAAGATTCTGATTCAGTATTTCAACAGTGGGAAAGTCAAATAGGAAGCCACCAATTATTTTCTCTATCACTGGTGTCTTGAGCCACATGGAGGTTTTCGTCTGATTGGCAGATACATGAAACTCCCATTGTTTTTCAGTATCGGGTTTAGAAGTAGGTGGTCATTGAAAAGATGAAGCCTCCCCAAATTGATTTCATACATATTACACATGTAACATCAGTCCCTCTATAGTAGGCTGAATAATAGGCCTCAAAAATGCCAGGTCCTAATTCCTGGAATCAAAAGATGTTAACTTATAAGGAAAAAAGGGTCTTTGCAGATGGGACTTAGTTAAGGATCTTGAGATGGAGAGATGATTCTGGATTATCTGGGTAGGCCTTACAGACCACCACAACATCCCTATGAGAAAGGCCAAGGGAGATTCCACACACACACAGAGGAGAGAGCAATGTGAAGACAGGCAGAATTGGAGTGATGTGGCCACAACCAAGACAAACTGTGAGCACCAGAAACTGGAAGAGTCAAGGAACGGATTCTCCCCTAGAGCCTCCAGAGGGAGTGGGGCACAGCCGATGCCTTGATTTCTGCTTAGTGAAACTGATTTTGGATTTCTGGCCTGCAGAACTGTAAGAGGATAAATTTCTGTTGTTTGAAGCCATCAAATTTGTGATAATTTGTTACAGCAGTTTCAAGAAACAAATATATCACCTAAATACATTTGTCAAATGTATTGAAAATCTGTCAAGCCAAAAGCTGTAAGAGACAGAAACTTTATTCTGTTTATATAAATTATTTGGCCCTTTCCATTCTGCTAACTTGCCTAAAAGCTAAGAAACACTGTTTTGTTTTGTTTTTTCTTTAAGTAAGCTCTGTACCCAGTGTGAGGCTAGAACCTACAACCCCAAGATCGAGAGTCACAAGTACTACCAACTGAACCAGCCAGGTGCCCCTGAGAAAACTTGTTGATGCAAAGATTCAACTCCTGTGGTGTCATGTCAGACTGCCTCCAAATGAATCACCTTTCTTTAACAGGCACACAGGTTGCTTGGCTTCTGATGTAGTTTCTCCTGGCCCCGGATCTCAGGTTGCAAAGCCCTTCGGGCCCTTCTGAGGAAGAATGGAAGAGTAGGGCTGACCATGGATAAGAAGCCCTTTCCTCTCACTTCTCCAGGAGCAAAAGACTGGTTCATTGCACAGTGACCTTCAGACATCCCTTCTCTCCCCATGGGGTGGGGTCAAGTGAGGTCAAACCTCTTGGAGGGAAAATCAAGAACACTACTAAAGACTTCTTCTTTCATTTCTCTCCCTCTATGGCAAGGATCATTTTCACTTTTCTAACACTTTAAAACATTGTACAAATGTTTGTAGAAAAAATTCAGACACGGGCGCCTGGGTGGCTCAGTGGGTTAAAGCCGCTGCCTTCGGCTCAGGTCATGATTCCAGGGTCCTGGGATCGAGGCCCACATTGGGCTCTCTGCTCAGCAGGGAGCCTGCTTCCTCCTCTCTCCTCTCTCTCTGCCTGCCTCTCTGCCTACTTGTAATCTCTCTCTCTGTGTCAAATGAATAAATAAAATCTTTAAAAAAAAAATTCAGACACGATGGAAGAATGTATAGCAAATAGTGCAAGTTCCTCTCTCTACATCTTCCCATTTTACTCCCCTCCATATATGTAACTACTGTTAAAAGTTTGATGTTTCTGGGGCACCTGGGTGGCTCAGTCGGTTGGGTGGCAGCCTTCAGCTTGGGTCGTGGTCTCAAGGTCCTGGGATAGAGCCCCATATCAGGCTCCCTGCTCATCAGGGAGTCTGCTTCTCCCTCTCCCTCTGCTGCTTCCCTGACTTGTGTGCTCTCTCTGAAATAAATGAATAAAATCTTAAAAAAAAAAGTTTGATGTTTTCTTCCAGAAATTTCTTTAAATGTTTGTGTATTCCATTGTCATGTGCTTGCCTGTGTGTGTACTTGTACACATATAGACACAGAGGATTTTAGGGGGTGTTTTCTTTAAAATTGTATCAATAATGGGAAAAGGTTAAATACTAAATCAAAGAAACTCTGTTATGCCAAGATCAGGGCCATGGTTAAAAAAAAAAATAGAACACTGACACTCAAGCTGGGGACATTTGGGTAGATGCTATTTAAGATTTTGAACCCTTGACTTCTTTGAATCCTCTTGGTTTACAGAAGTGACCACCCATCTCCATTAAAAGCACTCTTTCCTTGCTTGAAGATGATGCAGAGGTCTTTCCATGCAGGGCAGAATGTGCCTTCCTCATGATCACTCCCCCATTTTTTTTTTTCTGGTCCTTAAGCCTATAACTAGGGTTAAGTTCCAACATAACATAACTGGGCCCGATAAGGAAGGAAAGAGACTCTGACCCAAAGGAGTTATAAGACCTAATTAGAATGTATTGGCAGCAGCTGAGGGAACATCACAGGGACTGGATTCTGAGACTGCTCTATCAAGCAGGCTAGAACAATTTACTGGAGAGAGGACAGTTTATTGATTTGTGGACACTTCCCAAAATATAAGATTTAACAGTATGTCAAGGATCTGAACAGACAATATGAACTCTACTACTATGGGTCCTAGAAGCAAGGAAAAAATGATGGCTCATGCTAAATGATGAGGAAATGCCAAATTTTGCTATTGTAGACAGTGGAGAAAGGGATGAAATGTCTAGGGAAATGGGCATACTCAAATGGAAATGTATGTAAGGCTGAAAGAGACACCAGATGATTATGTGCCCTGGAAAGGACTATTGGATACAACATCACCAAGGTCATGAGTAATGCACTCATGAGAGGGGTAACAGCATTACTAAAAAGTTCAGTGAGGAAGCTCTTTTATAAGACAGGGTTAACAGTAGGAAAGGCCATTACAGAATTAGGCTCAATGATAGCAATGGGGATGTTAGGACTCTAAAACCAGAGAGAGTGGGTAGTGTCACTTAACGGCCAGAAGGAAGATAGATGTAATTTTCTTAATGAGTGGCAGAGTCATAGGGTATCTAAGGGGGCCTGATCTGCAGAGAGTAATAGAGATGGTTAATGGAACACAGTATGCTTAGGGGCAAAAGAGATGGGCACCCAATAAGGGTACAACTCAGCTTGTTCCATCAGAAGAAATAAAAGATGGATGACTGCTAGACTGAAGGCAATTAAATGCTTTGATTTCTTGCTCTGCTTCTGGACCTGAATTGGTTTTCGCATACAGACCCATTGACTGAATAGGCACTTATAGTTAGGTATCCCAAACATTTTGGGGACTGTGGGAAACAAAGGTCTGAGTTAATATAGATATTCAGAGATGCAAAGTATCATCATGGTCCTCCTGTTAGAATAGAAGTCTATGGAGTCTTGGCCAAGGTCCTGCTTACTAGATCTATTGGTCCACCTAGCAGTCATTTTCGTGATTTCTGGGTATATAATTGAGATTGATCTATGTAGTAGTTGGTACAACTCCAACCTTGGGTTCTTGGCCTTTGGTCTATGGGCTCCTATAGCAGGCAAGTCCAAGTAGAAGCCTCTGAAAATATTTTATCCTCTCCCCAGTTGCATCCAAAAATCAAAACCAATATCACGACCCCAGGTTGGGAGATGACAAAAATTAAGGATATAAAAGATGTAGGAAAGGGGGACTCTACCATATCTCCATTTAATTTGCCAGCCTATCCCCCAGAAGAAGAAGATGGGTCTTGGAAAAAATTAGTTTACTGAAAACTTAAATGATCTGTCTGGCTAATTGCAGCCACAGTACTAGATATGATTAATATATTTGCTAGAGCAAATTAAGATGGTTTCAGGTACATGATACATGGTGATTGACTTGGCAAATGTATTCTTTTATATTCTGATAAAAAATAGCATCAGGAACAGTTTGCATTTACATAGAGTGGATAATAATATATATTTACAGTTTTTTTCCCAAAGCTATGTTAATTCTACGCTTTCTATAAGAACATAGGCCAAAACGATCTGGACCATCTGGATGTCTCATAGAACTTCACATTGATCCATTATATCAATGATATTATGCTAACTGGGACTAACAAATAAGAATGGTTAACATACTGGAGGACTGAGTAAGACACATACACTCCATGTGAGAAAAACCCTACGAAGAATAAGAATCCTGACACAGAAATAAAATTATGTAGCCTCATAGCCAGTGGTGTGCCAGGGGATAGCTTCCAAAGTAAACGACACATCATTGTCTTGACTTCCTGCTGCAGAATGGAAACTCCTATCCCTGATAGGTTGCTCTCAGTTCTAGAGACAGTATATTCCACACCAGAGAATACTTATCTAGCTCAGATGCCAGGTGACAAGAGACGATGGCAGCTTTCAGTAGGTGTCGACACAAAAAAGAGTCTTTTAGCAAATGCAAGTTGCAGAGCGAGCAGCCCAACTGCTTGAGCCCTGTGGCCCTGTGGGTACTATGGTGTTCAGGGCAGGCAGCAGGAAAAGAGGCAACACAGCCACAGGACTTATGGCAAAGCCCAGTGGGAGAATAACACCACAGACCCCTGAGATTCCGGCACAAGGAGCATTATATACTTAAAACACACACACACACACACACACACACACACACACACACACACACACACACACACACACACACTTCTGGCATGCTAATGGACAGTGGGACCGATGGAATGCCTGTCTATGAGACACTAAAGGACCATGCTTCCGGAGCTGCCCATCCAGAGCTGGGTTCACGTAAGGTTGCTTCAATTCTGTAGCCGTTTGTTGTAAGAGGAGCACGAGCTCAAGCGTGAGAAGGACTAGAGAGCAAAAACAAGCTGTGTGAGCAAGTAGCCCATGACCTTCACCACTGGGTGCCAGCCCCTCTCCCTCACTGCACTGTGATCATACTGGGAATCTCTTATCCTCAGCTGACGGAAGAGCATCTACAAGCTTGGTTTACAAATAGAATAGCTTAGTCTGCCGGTGCTTAAAAATGGAAGCAGCTGCACTGCAGCCTTATTTGGAAGTGGCTTTGAAAGACACTAGTGAGGGAGAATCCTCCTAATGGGCAGACGTTGGGGTGCTACACCTGTTTATCCACTTTATGTGAAGGAAGTGGCCTGAGGTTACAATATACCCAGATTCACAGGCAGACACACATGAAGGAGTAAGATGTAAAGGATGGAACATGGAGGAAGATCTAAACAGCCAAGTAGACACAGTGACTTCATCAGTCTCACTCACCAGCTGCTTCGGTGCTGGCTCAATGGGTCCATGAATGTAGGGGCCATGTGGGAGAGATGGATGCTAGACATGGGTCCAACAGCGTGGCTTCCCACTTATCACGGCGGATTTCGTCGTTGCTGTCATCAAATGCCCAACGTGCCATCAGAGGATACCAATGCTGAGCCTCTGATACAGTGCTATTCTTCAAGGAGACCACTGATGCCAAGTCAGCTACATCAAGTCCCTTCTATCCTGGGAAGGCCAGAGGCTTTGTCTAAAAGGAATAAACACATATTCTGGGAGTGGATTTGCTTTTCCTGCCTGCAAGGCCTCAGTACCATAACTATCCAAGAATCTATGGACTCTTCTATCTCCTAGAAAGAATCCTATACAACATTGTGTCAGAGCAGGGAACCTATTTTACTACGCAAGATGGTATGGGAGGCATAAGCAAAATAAGTCAATCAGAGAAAGATAATTATCATACGATCTCACTGATAGGAGGAATCTGAGAAATAAGACAGAGGATCACAGGGGAAGGGAGGGAAGAATGAAACGAGATGAAACCTGAGAGGGAGACAAACCATAAGAGACTCTTAATCTCAGGAAACAAACTGAGGGTTGCTGGAGGGGAATGGGGGGAGGAGAGTGTGGCTGGGTGATGGACACTGGGGAGGGTATGTGCAATGTTGAATGCTGTGACTTGTGTAAGACTGATGAATCACACACCCGTACCCCTGAAACAAATAATACATTATATGTTAATCAAAAAAAAAAAAAAAGATGGTATAGGAGAGCTTCCTGACAGGCTCAGTTAGTAAAGCATGTGTCTCTTAATCTCAGCATCATGAGATCGCACATCATGTTGGGCATCGAGATTCCTTAATAAAGTAACATATTTTTTTAAAAGAGGAGGTATAGATGTGGGCCTATGGTGATTGGATCCACTGGTCATACCACATTCCATACCAATCAGAAGCTTCCTGTCTGATAGAGCATTAAAATGATCTTCTGAGGACACTAGATTCTAACGCTAGCTTAGAAGCAACCCTTTGTAAGAAAAGGCATCCATCCTCTGGAAGATTGAATCCAAAAAAACTTGTGTGACACTGTATCCCCAAAGAAGATTAATACATAGATCCAGTAACTAAGGGATGGAAGTAGGAGTGATCTCAGTTACTAGGTCTCCCAGTGATCCACTGGAGACTTTGTCTTTTGTCCCCATAATTCTAGACTCTGTAAGGTTAGAGGTTCTGGTTTCCAAAGGGGCACACTTTTGCTAGGGGACCTAGCAAGTATCCCACTGAAATTTAGACTACAATTGCCATTATAAGTGCCGCTAGGCACTTCAGTTTCCTTGTGTCCAGGGACTGGCAAATAAGGAGAGGAGTTACCATATTGGAAGCGTTAATGGGACCTTGATCTTCAGGGGGCAGTAGAGGTGCCTTTACACAAGGGATAAATATGTATGGCACCTGGATAATACACTTGAGCATGTTTTTGTACTCTTTTGCTCAATTTTGATGGTAAATGGATATGTCAGCAGTCCTGGCCTCAAGAGGTCATAGTGTCCAGGGACAAATAATACTCAAGTGTGGGAGTCTGGGTAACACCATTAGGTACGTCACCAAAATCAGCAGAAGTAGTGCTGAGGTAAGAGGAATCTAGAATGGACACTGGAGGAGAAAGACCGGGACTATCATAGCCCTAAGACCAGTTCTAGTGGTAGAGACTACAATTTGTCCCACGAACCTTTCACTTCTAAGCTTCTTTTGGAAAGAGAGGGACATTAGAATCCTAGAAGAATAACTCTCCTAATATATATGTATGTACCTGAAGAAATGTTTCCGGGTGACACTGAGGGGGGACTGGAATGGATATGGATGTGAGCTACAATGATCCCCTTCATGGAAAGACTTGCTGTTCCATCTGTCAGCTCCTTCAGACTCTATCTCAGCTACCTTGCTCAAGAACACACCCATTCCAGGGTATCCTATGTCCGATGACTTGTCATGTGAAGATACAAAGACCTAGCCATTTGGGGTTACTGTGGAACAATTTTGATTCGATAGGCATACATTCCAGAGCTTCCAGGGCAGTTAGTTTAAACTTTGCTAGAACCACATTGTAGTTCAGCTTCTCCCTCTGCTCAATTACACTTCCTTCCCCTTCTTTCCATGAATGCTAATTTTTCTTTAAGATTTTATTTATTTTTTTGACAGAGAGAGACAGCAAGGGAGGGAACACAAGCAAGGGCAGCGGAAGAGAGAGAAGGCTTCCCACTGAACAGGAAGCCTGATGCGGGGCTCGATCCCAGGACCTTGGGATCATGACCTGAACTGAAGGCAGACACTTAACGACTGAGCCACCCAGGTGCCCAGTGAATGCTGATTTTTAACAGCAATCCTTCACATTAAACTTGACCTCAGGGTTTGCTTCTGGAGCTCAACCTATAAGGCCATCCTTAACCCCTGTTCTGAAGATGTGAAGAGGGTATCCTCAAAGCAGCACCACTGTGGAATGGGACATAAGAACTGATCAAAATGAGGAAAGCATATATGTGGCAGCGAGAATGACAGCACAATTCAGAAATTTACTACACAGGGGAATTAATCAAGCAAGTACACATTAATTAATTCATTAAAGTAAATAAGTGAAGAAGCATTTTTAAAAATATTTCTAGGTCAGAGAATTTTCCAGGTCAGGGAGAGAGGTTTCAAGGGAAGATAAATGAAGACAACATTCTTGATTCAGAACTTGGACAAAGCTGCCTACTTCATGGTGTCATCTGCTTCTGGAGCCTGAGTAGTCTCTGGAAATCCTCAATTTGAGGTCACTCATAGGGATGGCCTTCTAATGGTCATAGAGGTGATGACCTAGATCTAGCTTGATGTGAATCCTAGAAGATTTTTTTATTTTGGGGACAGTGTAGATGGTTAGCAGTACTTCCTAAGGCCTTTCCCTGTGAGGTGATGATGCATGTTTTCTTCTAAAAGCTCCTGCTCCTGCTTATAGAACTCAGGCTGCTGCAGACCCGCACACACCGGAGACAAACTCCAGGGCCGGGTTTGGGCAGCCTCAGGCAGGCAGGGTCCCCAACCCCTCACAAAGTAGACATAGCTGTGCTGGTAAAGGAGCAAAGTTCAAGGCTGTTCCGTAGCCCAGTTGCCCAGATGGGAAGCCCTGGGGCAGCTCTTGCTGGTGTCTGTGCCTCGGGCGGCCCCGGGACCCGCTTGCTGCCTGGCCCGGGACCACAGAGGGCTACTCTAGCTCTTGGTCCTGGCCGCGGAGAACAGGGGAGTTTGGGGCCAGCAACACTCAAGGGGACACCAAACTAGTTAATATTTTAAAAAGAGTGGAAGCCAGTATTCTCACTGTTGGGAAAGGTAAGTATAAACACAGGAAAGAGAAAATCAGAATACATGCTTGATCTTGGATTAGGGGATATTTATTTATTTATGTGAACTCTTTGCTTTTTAACATATAGATATAGAAATAAAAATAGATGCATGTGTGTGTGAGTGTTTGTAGCTAGCTGTGTAGCTGTGTCTGCTGAGAGGGACTGGGACCAGTGACATGCTAATACTAAGGAGCACATTAAGCACTCAAATGTGGTTTTTATTTTTATTTTTTTCAAGATTTTATCTATTCATTTGACAGAGAGAGAGAGAATACAAACAGGCAGAGCAGCAGGCAAAGGGAGAGGGAGAACCAGGCTCCCCATGGAGCTGGGAGCCCAATGCAGGGCTCGATCCCATGACCCCAGGATCATGACCTGAACCTAAGGCAGCCACTTCACTGACTGAGCCACCCTGGCATCTCTCAGATGTGGCTTTTAAATACCATTTTCCACTCTCAGAACTAGGGCTCATCGGAGAAGCGGCTATCTCCAGAGCTAGGGAAAAGAACAAGATTATCATAAGACACCGTGCTGTTCCAGAGTGAGCACTGGTTACCAGTCATGAAGCGTCAGAGAGTTTACGCTATTTGCAAATGAAGACATTGGCCTGCCATTGTTTCCTCCATGCTCACAGAAGCCAGGGAACTCCTGGGTTGGCCACAGAGAAGTGCGTTAGTTCCGGCATTGTAAGCAGCCAGAGCGTCATGTCTGCATCAGTTGTCTTGTCTCTCAGCCCCTGTGGGGCGGACACAGAGGCAAGTGCTACACTTGCAGAGAGTCTGTCACAGCTGAGGAGCCCCGAGCTTAGGGAACTTGCAGGCTGTCTAGAATTCCTTCCCACTTGTCTCGATTTGACTAATATGGACTCACCTTCAAGACTCAGCTCAGGGGGCGCCTGGGTGGGTCAGTGGGTTAAAGCCTCTGCCTTCGGCTCAGGTCATGATCTCAGGGTCCTGGGATCAAAGCCCGCATCGGGCTCCCTGCTCAGTGCGGAGCCTGCTTCCTCCTCTCTCTTGGCCTGCCTCCTGCCTACTTGTGATCTCTCTCTCTGTCACATAAATAAATAAAATCCTTTAAATAAAAAAATAGACTCAGCTCAGATGTCTTTTTTTTTTTTTTTTTTTTTTAGGAAGACTGCTCTAAATTCCCAGTTTGGCCTAAATGTTCCTCTTTCGAATGCCCTTCACACTGTGTAATTGCCTCTATCCAAGTACTTAGTTATTTACAGAGATGCGTTCCTGTTAGACTATAAGCTATTTGATTTCAGAGACTGTATTTTACTAATTTTTGTATTCCTTGTGTTAAGTCCAATACCTGCAACATAGTCATTACTCATTCAATGTTTTTTGAGTCTGTGCATTTGAATTGAACTGAACCAATAAGGGAAACACAGTTGGTACGAACTTGACTTGCCTGCCTCATCCAGTTATCATGACCAGAGACAGGGAGTGTCCGTGTTGGGGAGGTTTAAGAAGGGAATGGTAACACAAATGCCCACCAGTTAAGGAATAACTACATAAACAATGACACATTCATACTATGGAATAGTCCACAGTAATTTAAAAAAAGAGATGGCTCTGTATGTACTGAAGCAGAAATAAATCTATAAAACATATTAAGATTTTTTTAGAAGAACACTGAGATTGAGGGTTATATATAAAATATTACTATACTGATATTTGCAGGTCTGTGCATGTGTATACTTACGTGGGCATATGTAAACGTGTGTGTTTATTCATTTATGTGACAGACTCTGATGTGTGCTCACCTGTTGGTCTTTCTACCTTCTTTCTTGCAGTAACAAGTCTAATCCCAGGGCATGAATTACATATGACTGGTTTAAACCATCATGACAATCCCATTTCTCTTTGACTGTAATTGTTTTAGAGGCATGTCACCAACTTGTGATCTGTTAAGAACTTCAGGAAAAGACTATCCTCTTAGATAAGAGAAAAGCATGAAAAAAAAGTCTTTTATCCACTCCTACTCTGTACCTGTTTAGATGTTGTTCAAAGCTGATGTGTGAGATTTGTACGCTTGGAGTTCCAGCTGCCACTCTAGGACCACAATGGGAGACTTGACTGATGCTGAGGATGGCCCAGAAGAAAGATGGGAAGAGCCTAGACCCTTGACTTCACCACGGGCTTCCAGACCAGCTAGGGACCACAAACTTCCATACTGCTTTCAATTGAGAAAGGACTGTCCTAATGGTTGTCACTATTGGTTGAGTTTTTTTGTGCATTTGCTGTGTGCTATTATTATTTCACAATGATACCATTTGAGCATTACCCTTTGCATTCTTAATTACAAAATGTATAATACATATATTCTTGTTCTCGTTCCTACTTTTTTTTACCTTGTCTTTCATGCTATATCCTCCACAACTTTTCGTACTTTAGCTTTCAACCACCTCTCCAAGCAAAACAGGAAAGAGTCCACATTGCCAAAGCCCTGTTGGATTCCTAATAAAACCAGACCTGTTTCTGTTTCCCTTTACCTTCCACCTAAAATTTCAGATAGCTTTATTGGGTTTAATTAATACCTGGGATTTTATAACCCTCTTGTGGATATTTATAAAGCACAAATAATCAGAGATAGAAAGCTAAGATGAACTTAAGTATGGTGTTTTTCAGACATTTGCTCAAGACTTAGGCCAGTCCAAGAGTCACATTGTATTTGAAATCTCTCATCTGATTCTGATAATTTGCTTACATAAAATTTAACTGGTAGTTCCAGATGGAAAGATTTCAATATGAGGAAAGAAACCTTCACATACTGAGTATGAGAGATGAGGGGTGAAAGAGTGTGGATGATGACAGAGTCATAGGAGACCAAGTACAATTGGCTAATGAGGAGTTTTAAAGTCGTAATAAGAGGTGGGGGTGCCCAGATGGCTTAGTTAAGCGTCTGACTCTTGGTTTTGGCTCAGGTCATGACCTTGGGGTCCTGAGATTGAGCCCCGCATCAGGGCTCAACAAGGAGTCTGCTTGAGATTCTCTCTCCCTCTGCCCCTCCCTACTGCTTGCTCTCTTTCCCTCTTTCTCTAAAATAAACAAATCTTTAAAGTCATAATAAGAGGTGAACATGGACTCTTTTCATAAATACTTTGCTATATTAAAGAAATTTGGCTAGAACTTCAGGGAACTGAGCCCTCACCTTGTCAACTAATATTTTTATGACCTTTGAAATTTTCCTTCCTTCCTTCTCCTCACTTATAAAGTGGGATAATGGGATTGTTGTGAGGCTTAAAGGAAATTATGCATGTGAAATTACTTGAAAAAGAAGACTCAATGGGAAGTGTAAGCCACTTTTTTTTTTTTAAAGCTAGCAAGCTCAAAGAAGGAGAGAGATCTTTCTGACCATATACAGATATTCTCATCTCCCCTCCCTTTTTTCCCAACACATAAAACATACATGACTGGATTAAAACTTATTTGGCCTCAGGAGTCAAAAAATTTGGGTTTGGATTTTGGCTGTTAACGCTTGCTCAGTTTTGCATGCTCTTAGACAAGTCACACTTTGTCAATCTTTTGCTCTCTGTTAAGTCAGGAGGTCCTCCTTACTTTGGTATTCTTTCCTTCAAAGGAAAGATGTCACACTTCAGTAGAAATAAATCCAAACTCTTGGAAAGATTGTTTCACAACCCTCTCCAGGAGACACCAGGAATGGGGCCAGTTAGTAGAGGGGCAGGAATTTCTAAGTGATCTGAGTCAAACGGCCATAGGGCATAAACCCAGATATTTAAAATCTACTGGCAGGGGCCTCTGGCTCAGTTGGTTAAGCATCTTGACTCCTGATTTCAGCTCAGGTCATGATCTCAAGGTCGTGAGATTGAGCCCTGAGTGCCCTGAGTGGAGACCCATGTCGGGTTCCCTGTTCAGTGGGGAGTCTGCTTGAGATTCTCTCTCTCTCTCTCTCCTTTTGCCCCTCCCCCTCCTCTAAAATAAATAAATCAATCTTAAAATCTACTTAGAATCCTTGGTGAGGGTCAAGGTTTCCAAACAACCAGGAGTTTTCTTTGTCTGCAGACATTTTTTGTCATCTTAGTAAAAAATGTTAAATACCATTTAGCAATTTCTTATGAATGTGGGATTATTAAAACCAGTAATTCTTTCTTTTAGGAGTACAATACAATGATTCAACAATTGTATACATTACTTAGTGCTTATCACTCTAAGTGTACTCTTCATCCCCTACACCTATTTCACCCATCCCCCCACCTCCCCTCTAGCAACCACTAGTTTGTTCTCTATATTTAAAAGTGTTATTTTGTCTTTTGTCTTTTTTTTCTTAAATTCCATATATAATTTAAATCGTATGGCATTTGTCTTTCTCTCACTTATTTCACTTAGCATTTTATTCTCTAGATCCATTTATGTTGTCTCAAATGGCATGATCTCATCCCTTTTATGGCTGAGTAATATTCTATCATATATATAATATGGATTATATATTCTTTATCCATTCATCTACTGATAAACACCTGGGTTGCTTCTATACCTTGGCTATTATAAATAATGCTATAATATTCAGAGGGGTGCATACTCCTTTTTGAATTGTTGTTTTCATTTTCTTTGGGTAAATACCCAGTGGTACAGTTACTGGATCATATGGTATTTCCATTTTTAATTAGCCATCTGTATGTCTTTTTTGGAAAAATGTCTATTCCTGTCCTCTGCCCATTTTTAAATTGGACTTTTTTTTGGTATTGAGTTGCATAAGTTTTTTATATATTTTGGATATTAGCCCCTTATTGAATATATCATTTGCAAATATCTTCTCCTATTTAGTAGGTTCCTTTTTTGTTTTGCTGATGGTTTCCTTTGCAAAAGCTTTTTACTTTGGTGTAGTCCCAATAGTTTAATTTTGTTTAATTTTCCTAAATATATGTCTTGATGGATGTCAAAAAGTATGCAGGATATGAGACAACTCTTACTCCATGGGACTACTCCAGGGACTTTAAGAAATGTTATATTCCCAGTACCAACCCACTAAATACTAGTAGCTCCTAGTTATTTTGATATTATAAAAACATTGCAACAAATGTTTATAACGCCCTCAAATAGTAATATCATGCTTATTGAGAAATTCTGCTATAAGCACTATCTGGCACTCGGTATGTGTTTAATTCCTGTTTATTGATGGGATGGACGAATGAATGTATAATGTTATATTTCTAAAAATAACTAACTTTTGATGGCAAGTAACAAAAAACGCAGCTAACTTTAGTTTAGACAAACTTTTTTTTTTAACTAAGAAGTTTAGAGTTAGGCCACCTAGGTTTGGTGCCACAGCTCACAATGTTGTCATTGTCCATGATTCCTATTTTTCTTCCATTTTGCCATTTGACAAATTTGTGTTGTTGTTGTTGTTGTTTTTTAATCACTTCATGAATTAAAGATCACCACAGCACCTCTGGATTTTATTTTCAAAGCAGAAAAGGGGAAGGAGGAGGAAAGGATCATTGCTAGTAGACTTCCTTTTCTATCCTATTGGCCAGAACTGTGTCACATGGCTAGTGCTGGTTGCAAGGGACCTATGATCCTCCCACTGAAAGTAATAATACTGTCATGTAAAATGTAAAACCCAAAGAATGAAAGAAACAAAATCTTCCAGATAATTACTGAGCTGCCAAGAAGTAAAGATTCTAAGAAGCTAAAAAGTGAAGTGAACACAGACCTCCTACGAGGTGAGGAAGTACTAGGCATGGCTTTTCTTTGGACATATGTGCCAACCCCTGGTGGTCTTGATATTTCACTTTTAATGGTTTCACAGGAAGTGGGGATTGGGGACAGATGATAATATTTAAGGCCTGCCCAATGTATGAAGTCTAATAGAGCTGGTCTCAAAGTTGGTACATGAAAAGGCAAGCCATAGACTGGTAGAAAATATCCATAAACCTTTGTATTTAGAATATATATAAAAACTACAAATCAGCATCAAAAAGAAAAATAATTTTTCAAAAGGATAAGGGTCTTGAAAAGGCCCTTTAGAAAAGACAATACACTTGTAGCCAATAAGCACATATAAAGACACTTGACATCATTAGTCATCAGAGAAACACAAATTTAAACCATGAGATCCTATTACACATCCATTAGAAGAGTTAACAGTTTTAAAGATTAAACAAACCAAATGTTGGTGAAATAGAACTTGCATACATTGCTGATTGGAATGTAAATATATGAATACTTTGGAAACTGGCAGGGTCTTGCAATCTTAAACACACACTTAATACCTATCCAAGAGAAATGAAAGCACATATCTGTACAAAAACTTGTACTTGCAGGGTATCTGGGTAGAGCAGTTGTTAAGCGATCAACTCTTGGTTTCAGTTCAGATCATGATCTCAGGGTTGTGAGATGGAGCCCTGCATCAGCTCCACACTCAGTGCAGACTCTGCTTAGGACTCTTACTTCCTCTACCTCTCCCCCCATCCTCCCTCTCTCTAAAGTAAATAAATAAATCTTAAGGGGAAAAAAAGTGCACTTGAATGTTCATAGCCACATTATTAATATAGCCAAGACATAGAAACAACTCAAACGCCCATCAGTTGATGGGATGATATACCACAAAATGTAGTATATCCATATGATGGAATATTATTCAGCCATGAAAAAGGTGCTGATCCATGCTACAACATGGAAAAGAAGCCAGACACAAAAGCCACATACTACATGACACTATTATTTGGTGTATGTCCAGAATAAGCAAATCTATACAAACAGAAAGTAGATTAGTGGCTGTCAGGGGCTGGGAGAAGGAAAAGTGAGGTGGTTTCCAATAGGTACAGGTATCTTTTTAGAACAATGAAAATGTTCTGGAATTGGATAGTGGTGATGCCTAAACAAGTATACTAAAAACCATTGAATTGTACAGTTTAAATTTGTGGAGTTTAGGGTGCCTGGGTGGCTCAGTGGGTTAAAGCCTCTACCTTCAGCTCAGGTCATGATCTCAGGGTCCTGGGATCAAGGCCTGCATTGGGCTCCTTGCTCAGTGGGGAGCCTGCTTCCTCCTCTCTCTCTCTCTGCCTGCCTCTCTGCCTACTTGTGATTTCTCTCTGTCAAATAAATAAATAGGGCGCCTGGGTGGCTCAGTGGGTTAAAGCCTCTGCTTTCGGCTCAGGTCATGATCTCAGCGTCCTGGGATCGAGGCCCGCATCGGGCTCTCTGCTCAGCAGGGAGCNTTTTAAAAAAATAAAATAAATTTGTGGAGTTTATGGTATGTGAATTATATTCAATGATGTGGTTATAAAAAAAACACAAACAAAAAAATATAAAAAGATCACTGGCATTGCCACCATCCCAAGATCACCACTGCCATCATCTTGGACCATAGACTTCCAAACTCATTTCTGTACATCATATGTAGTTTTATAAAGAATAAAAATTGGGGGGAATGCCTGGGTGATTTAGTTGGTTAAGTGTCTGCCTTCAGCTCAGGTCATGATCCCAGGGTCCTGGGATCGAGTCCTGCACCGGCCTCCTTGGTCAGCAGGGAGCCTGCTTCTCCCTCTGCCTGCCACTCCCCCTGCTTGTACTTTCTTTCTCTCTCTCTCTCTTTCTCTCTCTTTCTCTCTGACAAATAAATAAAATCTTAAAAAAAAAAGAATAAAAATTGGGGTGCCTGGGTGGCTCAGTCAGTTGGGCATCTGCCTTTGGCTTAGGTAATGGTCCTCAGGTCCTGGGATTGAGCCCTGAATGGGGATCCCTGCTCAGTGCGGAGTCTGCTTCTCTCTTTCTCCCTGCTGCCCACTCATGCTCTCTCTCACTCTCTCTTTCTCTCTCTCTCGCAAATAAATAATAAATAAAATTTTAACAACAAGAAGAATAAAAATTGAGTCATACCATGCAAAAGGTATTTTTAGCTGCAATACATAATTTTAGAATTATGAAGTAATGTCAGAATGGAGGGTGATTGTCTTCTTCCTGGCTCTTTGCTGGGGAAACTTCCACTCTTTCATCCTTAACTGTGATGATAGCTGTGTGGAGTTTTTGTAGATGCCTTTTATCAGACTGAGGAAATCCTATTTCATTCCTAATTTGCTAAGTGTGTTTTATCATGAAACGGTGTTAGATTTTATAAAATGTTTTTTCTGTATTTATTAAGATGATCACATAAGATTTTCCCCCTTTATTCTATTCTTATTATTCTATAATATATTCTATTATATGGATTGATTTTCACATGTTGAAATAATCTTGTATTCCCACAATAAATCTCACTTGGTAAGGTATAAAATCTTTTTATATGTTTTGCCAAGTTTAGTTTACCACTATCTGGTTGAGGAGTTTTGATTCTATATTTATAAGGATACTGATCTGAAGTTTTGTTTTCTTGTCATGTCTTTGTCTTGCTTTACTATCAGAGAAATACTGGCCTCAAAATACTGGGTTCTTTAGGACCACTGAGCAGAGATCTTGCCTCTGAACCTTTGTTGGACTGAGATTGTGCCCCAAAGACTGCCAGTTAGAGGTCTCACCCCAAGACACCTCAGAGTAGCCCTGGCCCAGAGCTCTGCATGATGGTTCCAGTCCCAAGGCCTTTGTCAGAGGCCATCTGGTCTATTGAAACCAAGGCAGTGGCTCTGATGATCTCTGAGTCACCTTTGGGTCATTTTTTTTCCTTAAAGAACAGCACAGGTTCTAACTGAATAGCACTATCATCCAGTCCTGTTAATTTTATGAAGTCCTGCAGCCTTTCTTCATTTTGTCTCACCTCCATTTCCTTCAGTTCAAACTGGCAGTACTTCTGCTTACATAATCCCACAAACTCCTTCTCAAGAGATAGTCCAGCCAGAACCTATGGTGTTCTCTTTAATACATGTGTTTTAATTTTTTGTAATATGGATAGGAGGAGAATTTTTCAAATCTCCAGATTCGGATTCCTTTTTGCTTAAAAATTCCTTCTTCAATTAATTTCTCTCTTGTGTTTTAATATGAGCAGTCAGAACCAAGCAAAACTCCTTCAAAACTTTGCTTAGAAATCTTTTCAGCTAATCCCAGATTTCAAGATATACTATAAAGTTATAGTAATCAAAAGAGTGTGGTACTTGCACAAAAATAGACACATAAATCAATGAAACTGAATAGAGAGCTCAGAAATAAACCCACAATTACATGGCCAACTAATCTATGACAAAGAAGGTAAGAATACACCAGTCTCTTCCAAAAATGGTGTTGGGAAAACCGGAGAGCTAATTGTACAAGAATGAAACTGGACCACTTTCTCACACCATACACAAAAATAAACTCAAAATGGATCAAAGTCCTCCACATGAGACTTGAAACCATAAAAATCCTAGAAGAAAACATGGGCAGTAATTTCTTTGACATTGGCCTTAGCAACATTTTTCTAGACATGTTTCCTCAGGCAAGAGAAACAAAAACAAAAATTAACAATTGGGACTATACCAAAATAAAAAGCTTTTACATGGCAAAGGAAACCATTAACAAAACCAAAAAGCTACTTACCGAATAGGAGAAGATATCTGCAAATGATATATCTGATAAAGGGTTATTATCTAAAATGTATAAGAACATATAACACAACACCAAAAAAAAAAAAAATCCCAAATAATCTAACTTAAATTGGGCAGAGGACTTGAATAGACATTTCTTTTTTTTTTTCTTTTTTTTTTAATTTTATTTTTATTATTTGCCCAAGGGGTACAGATCTGTGAATCATCAGGCTTACATCTTTCACAGCATTCACCAAAGCACAAACCCTCCCCAATGTCCATAACCCATCCACCTTATCCCTACCCTCCCACCCCCCAGTTGAATAGACATTTCTTCCAGAGAACATCAAATGGCCAACAGATACATGAAAAGGTGGTCAACATCACTCATCATCAGGGAAATGCAAATCAAAACCATGATGAGATATCACCACTTCATACCTGTTAAAATGCCTAAAACCAAAAAAAAACAAGAAATAACAAATGTTGAGGAGGACGTGGAGAAAAAGGGACACTCTTGCACTGTTGGGAATGCAAACTGCTGCAGCCTCTGTGGAAAACAGTATGGAGGTTCCTCAAAAATTAAAAATGGAAATTCCATTTGATCCAGTAACTCCGCCACTGGGTATTTACCCAAAGAAAATGAAAACACCAATTCAAAAAGACATATGCACCCCTATGTTTACTGCAACATTCTTTACAATAGCCAAAATATGGAAGCAACCCAGGTGCCCATCGATAGATGAATGGATAAAGAAGAAGTGGTATACATAAACAATGGAATATAATCCAGCCATAAAAAAGAATGAGATCTTGCCATTTGTAACAACATGGATGGATCTAGAGGTTATTATGCTAACTGAAATAAGTCAGAGAAAGACAAATACATTTTCACTTGTACGTGGAATCTAAAGAAAAAAAACAACAAATGAATAAACAAACAAGAAGCAGAAATGCAGCCATAAATACAGAAAACAAATTGATGGTTGCCAGAGGGGAGAGGGGTGGGTGATGGGCAAAATGAATGAAGGAGAGTGGGAGTACAGGCTTCCACTTACGGAATGAATAAGTCATGAGGATGAAAGGCACAGCATAGAGACATAGTCAATGGTATTGTAATTACATTGTATGTTGACAGATGGTAGCTACATTTGTGAAGAGCACTGTATAACATATAGACTTGTCGAATCACTATGCTGTACACCTGAAACTAACATAACATTGTGTATCAAAATTTTATTTTGAAGAAAAATAAAATACATTAAAAAATCTTTTAAACTAAATATCCAATTTCATAAATCGCAAGTTCTACTTTCCATAGATCACTAAAACACAAACAATTCAGCTAAGTTCTTTGCCATTTTATAACAAGGATCTCTTTTCCTCCTGTTTCTAATAACATGTTCCTCATTTCCATCTGAGATTTCACCAATGGCCTTTAAAGTCCGTATTCCAACCAATATTCTACTCATGATTCTTTAGGTCTTTTTCAAGAAGATGGAGCTTTCTTTTCAGCCCTCCTCTTCCTTCTGACCCCTTACCAAAATCTCCCTTAATATCCATATGTCTGGCATGAACTTCCAAACTCTTTCAGCCTCTATTGATTATCTAGTTCCAAAGCCACTTCACAGGTTTAGGTATTTTTTACAGCAGTACTTATCAAAATCTGTCTTAGGTAGCTCAGGCTGCCATAATAAAATGCTATAGACTGAGTGGCTTAAACAATAGAAATTTATTTTTCATAGTTCTGGAGGTTGGGAATTCCAAGATCAAAGTGCCAGCTAATTTGGCTCCTGGTGAGAGCTCTCTTTCTGGCCTACAGAGAGCCACCTCATTGTTCTCATTTGGTCATTCCTTAGTGTAGGCACCTGGGATAGGGGTCAGGTGGGGAAGAAGGTTAGGGAGCAGAGAGGAGACTCTTTCTCTTCTTCTAACTTCACTAATCTCATAATGAGAGCCCCACCCTCAAGATTTAACCCTGAATTACCTCCCCAAGGCCCCATTTTTAAACACCATCTCATTGGGTGTTAGGACTTCAGTAAATGAATTTTAAGGGACATATTCAGTCCACAATTCCTTATAATCTTTTCCCCCGCCTGTAAGGTTGGTAGTTATGTCTTTTTGTTGGTGATTTTAGTAATTTTAGCCTTCTCTATTTGCTTGATGAGGCTAGCTAAAGATTTGTCAATTTTTCAATGAAGCAACTTTTGATTTTGTTGATTTTTCTCTACTGTTTCTCTATTCTCTATTTCATTTATTTCCCTCCTGCTTGCTTTGAATTTAGTTTGCTCTTGTTTTTCATCATTCCTTAAGGTGGAATATTAGGTTATTGATTTGAGATTTTTTTCTTCTTTTTTAATATGGGCAATTACATCTATAAAGTTCCTTCTAGGCACTATTTTCACTATATCCCTGAGATTTGGCATGTTGTGGTTTTTTTGGTTGTTTTTTTGTTTGGTTGGTTTTTTTTTTTAAAGATTTTATTTATTTATTTGACACAGAGTGAGAGAGAGATTACAAGTAGGCAGAGAGGCAGGCAGAGAGAGAGGAGGAAGCAGGCTCTGCACTGAGCAGGGAGCCCGATGTGGGCCTCGATCCCAGGACCCTGAGATCATAACCTGAGCCGAAAGCAGAGGCTTTAACCCACTGAGCCACCCAGGCGCCCGGCATGTTGTGTTTTCATGTTCATTCATCTCAAGTATTTTCTAATTTCCTTTGTGATTTCTTTTTTGACTCTGTGATTATTTATGATTGTGTTTAATTTCCATTTGTAAATTTGTCTCATTTCCTTCTGTTATTAATTCCTAATTTCATTCACTGTGGTTGGAGAGTATACTTCATATGATTTTAATCTTTTGAAATTTATTGACACTTGTTTCATGGCCTAAAGTATTTTCTATCTTGGTAAATGTTTCACATGTACTTGAGAAGAATGTATACTCTGTAGTTGTTGAATGGAGAGTTCTCTAGGTTCTTGTTAGTTAAATTATAGTGTTGTTCAAATTCTCTATCTCTTGATGACTTTTTGTCTAGTTCTATTATTATGGAAAGTGAGATATTGAAATATCCAACTATTATTGTTGAATTGACCATTTTTCTCTTCAATTCTTTTTTGTTTCATGAATTTGTTATATATATGTTTATACTTATATATTTTTGATGGATTAACTCTATTATTATCAAGTGTCCTTCTCAGTCTCTAGTAATAATTTTTGTCCTGAGGTCTATTTTGTCTGATATTAGTGTAGCTATTCTAGGTCTCTTCTGGTTATTATTTACCTAGTATATCTTTTTCCATACTTTTACTTTTTTCTTCTTTGTACCTTTGAATCTAAAGTATATCTCATAGAAAACATGTAATTAGGTTTAGAGTTTTTTGCTTTGCTTTGTTTTGTTTTAATCCATCCTGCAAATTTCTGCCCTTCAATTCAATCCCTTTTCATATAATAAAATTACTGATAAGGTCATGTTTACATTTGCCATTTTTCTATTTGCTTTCTACATGTCTTTTTTTTTCATTTTTTGATCCTTTGTCCATTATTATTTTTGTTTTAAAAGGATATTTTCTAGTGAACTATTTTAATTTCCTTATTATTTCCTTACTACATATTTTTAAAGATTTATTTATATATTTTAGAGAGGAGGGAGGGGCTGATGGAGAGAACCTTCAAGCAGAACTCCTACTGAGGATGATGCCCAACCTGGGGCTCGATTTCACCACCCATGAGATCATGGCATAAGTTGAAACCAGGAGTCAGTGCTTTAACTGACTGAGCCATCCAGAAGCCCCTCTTACTATATTTTTTGAATTATTTTCTTAGTGGTTGCTTTGAGGGTTCAATTAACACCTTAATTCATAACAACCTAGTTCAGATTAATACCAATTGTAATAGTATGCAAAGTCTTTGTTCCTCTATGACTCTTCTCTCCTCATTTGTGCTGTTATTATCATGTAAATTACATCTCTGTAGATTGTATGCCCATCCACACAGAAAATACAAAGAATTCTTTACACATTTATAAGTTATCCTTGCACAGGGGCCATGCTAGTCCTTTTTTGTATTGTTCCAATTTTAATATATATGGAGCCAAACTGAGCACAACATGATCTAATATTGGCATTAAAAACTACTCTGGTTTCCAGTGTGAAAAACGAATTAAAGAGGAGGCCAGTCTGGAGGTGAGAAGACTAGATAAAAATGCTGAAATATATCAGGTAAAAGATGATAGTAGAAGATAGACCTAGAGTTCAGTACTAGAACACTGGAGAAGAAATGTAGACAATGTATTTGAAAGATATTAAGAAGACAGTATTAACTAGCCTTGGCAACTGGATGTAGAGTTGACCAAAAGGAAAGAGTCAAAATGACTAATTCTCTGTATCATGCAACTGAGAGAATTATGGTTCTGTTCCCAGGGAAAGATAACATTGAAATAGAAGCTTTGGGAAAAAATACAATGAGCTCAATTTTAGACTTTTTAAATTTATGATGCTTGTAGGATATTTAAATGAAAATGGGAGGTGTTCAGTAAAGATGAGATATGTAGGTTTGAAACTTAAGTGAGCAATAGGAGTTGTGAATAACGATTTGAGAGTGATTAATATGTAGATAGCAATGAAAGTCTTGAGAGTTTATTAGAATGTCCAACAAGTATGTATAAAGTGATAATAGAAGAGGACCAAGGATGGAATCTTAAGGAATAGTAATATTTTGAGTTTGAGGAAATGAAGACGATTCATCATAAGAAAGTGAGAATAACTCTGGAAGTATTGAGAAAAGCAGAAGAGTGTGCTGTCATGGAAGTTGAAAGAAGAGAATATTTTAAGAATTGAGATGTCACATAAAGTAAGGAATGCATTGTTTTTATTGGATTTAGCAATAAGGACAACCATTAATTATAGCAGTATGTTAAAGATAGCTTTGAATTCTTTGCTATTCCTCCCATCGAGAGATAAAATCAATTTCCCTTCTCTTGAAGCCCTATTGGGCTTGTATTGACCAACAAAATGTGGGAGAGGTCAGATTGTTTAACTTCTAAGACTGGACAGCTTCTACTTTCACAAACTTAGAATACTCCCTCTTAAAACTCAACTTTCATGCTATGGGAAGCCCACATATGGAGGAGCCATGAGAAGAAGGACTCACTTCCAGCTAAGCTCCCAACCAAGAGCCAACGCCACCTGCCAGCCATGTAAATAAGCCATAGTGGATGTTCTAGTCCAATCAAGGTTCCAGATGACCAAAGCTCCAGCCAATGTGACATAGAAAAAATTATCCACTCAAGCCTAGTCAACCCACAGAATCATGAAAGATACCAAAATGGTGGCTGCTGTTTCAAATGGCCATGTTTGGGTGGCAGCTTGTTACTTAGCAATCGATAACCTATTTTATTACTACTTTGTAACATTTATAAGAGACAATGTCCTGTTGCGGTATGGCAGGTGTAAATTGCCATGAGTTGAAGAGTTTCTTGAAGAATAGGAACGGGAGACACCTATTTTAGTAAGTTGATTATGAAAGAGGGACACCTGATTGGCTCAGTCGGTTAACATCTGCCTTTGGCTCAGGTCATGATCTCAGGGTCCTGGGATCAAGTCCTGCATCAGGATCTCTACTCATCAGGAAATCTGCTTCTCCCTTCCCCCCAAATAAATAAATAGAATCTTTAAAAAAGAAAGAGAAAATCTATTTAGAGTAGCATATATAAGAAAGTTTGAATTTAACAAAGGTATTGTTGGCTTTTAATATGAAAATTTTTATTTATTTTTTTTTGAGAGAGAGAGAGAGAGAGAGAGAGAGAGAGAAAGCTCGTACATGCATACGCTCATGTGAGTTGGGTGGACGGGAAAGAGGGAGAGGGAGAGAGAGAGGATCTCCAGCAGACTCCCCACTGAGTGCAGAGCCTGATGTAGGGCTTGATCCCACCACCCTGAGATCATGGCCTGAGCCGAAATCAAGAGTCAGACACTTCACTCTACTGAGCCACCCAGGTGCCCCTTTAATGTGAAAAACTTAAATGGTATTTAAGAAGGTGCATCCCTGTGCTACAGCAGCAATACCAATATACTTCTAAGACAAAAGAAAATACTTATAACTATGGTTCCCCAGTGACCCTGTAAAGAGGTCCTTTCCAAGGAAAACACTGAAGATACAGAAGAGAGATGGGTTAAAAGATGAAGAAAGGATCCCGAGGAGACAACAGAAAATGTTATCTTTTTCAGGCTCCCCCAGAAAGGATCTTACTAGTCTCCTTGCACATGATCCATTATAGAGTCCCTAATATATGGGCTCTCATATCCTGACTCCTTGGCATTCACTGTTGACATAGCTATTTTTAGCTTAAGCCCTAATCCTTTTCTAACCATCTATGGCTAGTGTCTTAGGTTGTATTAGTTAGGATATTATGTTTTGGACCACAAGTAACAGAACATATATTTCAAAGTAGCTGAAATATAAATCTGAAGTTTGAGATTTGGTTAATTCAACAGCTCAACAGCATCATCAAGGTCCTAGGTTCTTTTCATCATTTTGCTCTGTCATCCTCATACTTTCATCTCATTCTCTTAGGTTGGCTCCTGTAATTGTCTCAAGATGACAGCTGTAGTCCCAGGGGTTATATTCAGAAAGTAATGTCATGGGACTGAACTAGGAGGTTTCTCCTTGCACGTTTCTTTCCCGTAAGTCACATAGCAGATTTCTCTTCTAATGGTTAGAGTCTCATAATATGCCCAATCAATTGCAAGGGTGATTTTAGATAGGCTATTTATACTTTCTTTTTTTTTTTAAGATTTTATTTATTTATTTGACAAAGAGAGAGAGAGAGAGAGAGAGAGAGAGATTACAAGTAGGCTGAGAGGTAAGCAGAGAGTGAGAGAGAGAGAGAGAGAGAGAGAGAGAGAGAGAGATTACAAGTAGGCTGAGAGGTAAGTNGGAAGCAGGCTCCTTGCTGAGTAGGGAACGCAATGCGGGCCTCAATCCCAGGACCCTGAGATCTTGACCTGAGCTGAAGGCAGAGGCTTTAACCCACTGAGCCACCCAGGCGCCCTATACTTTCTGAGCTTCAGTTTTCACATCTGTTAAATGGGTAGCATAGTACTTATCTTAAAATTATTGTAAGGAATAAAAGAGAGTATTCTATTAAGTGCACAGCACATTGCTTGGTTCACAGAGCCTCCTTTCTTCTATTCCATCCTCTGTACTGTGTTTAGAGTTTATTTTCTAAGAAGCAAACTTGAGATTCTCTTTCCATTTAAAAGACCATAGTAAATTTGATTTGTCTTCTGGTGGTGCTGGGGTCTACTTTTCCAAAAGCACTCAAAAGAGAGGAAAAATTAATTGAGTGTGGATTAGAAAGGAAAATAGCTAATGGGCAAGTAATAGTATCTGCCACACAGGACTACTGATGTACAAGAAACTGTTCTGGTTGCTTTGACTCGGGGCGGGGTGGGGGGGAGAGGGGAGAGGAAGGGGTGTGTGTGTGTGAGAATTTCCACGTGCTGGGTAGAAACTGAGATGTCAGAATTTCCTTTTTGGGGTAAAGGGTGGGAATCCAGAGCACAGATGGAGTACAGGTTCTGATATATGTGTTTGGGTGATAAAGTGGGTGAACATTCAGCATGATTTATTCTTATCCCAACTCTATCCCTCATAGCTTGGCCCTGGGCTCGACCACAGCCCTGCATCTGAGCCAGAATAATAAATCATGAAGTTCCTTAGGCTCCAAAGAGGGTGCTAACATGAATATTGAATAGTATTCCTGTTATCATGTTACTAAGTTAAAAAAATATATATATACATATATATGTATGTGTATATATATATATATGCATTCTTACATCCACTGCGCTTTCTCTAGAAACAATTAGATTTCCCATCTAGACTCTCCTTTTGCTTATCTCAATAGACACAGTGCCATCTACTGAAAATAAAGCACCAATAGCCATGATACCCCAAGGGATTCCCAGGAGAGCCCCCCTTTCCGTGGGCTCCCTGTCTCACCCACCTCCCAGATGGACTGGAGGGAGTAGGCGGAATCCACAGGCTGTTCTCCTGTCACAAACTGTAATGCATCTGTTCCCTGGTGCTTTCTGTGAGCAGCAAGAGTAAGACGTTCCTGTAGGGACCTAAGGAGCCCAGCCAGAAACTTAAAATGTCTGTGAAAGCTCTTTTAGGTTATCCTCTTGCCTTGGATTGACCAGGTATAAAATTAAGCCATCCTATACAGATGAGGCACACTTTTCTACTGAAGCATAACAAGGATTACTGACATGTTTTCCTTTAGGTAATTACGAGAGGTTTCTTTCCATGTAATAATGTAGCAATGTTTTAAAGTCTTTTTATTTTTCAGTGAAATTTGTAGTGGGTAGAATAGATTACAGATTAAGAAAAGAATCCTGGAACATCATCAGGATTGCTATGTCGTTGGGGTTTAGGGATAACCTAGGTTGCTATGAAAATTCATTTATGCCAAGTTCCACATTCTAGTTAATTGTGTTCTCTCCAGATTGCAATGTCTCTTGGTTTCATAAATCGAGAAATGGAGAAACAAAAGGAAGATTGTTGCTTACATTTAGACCCCCAGTCAGCAATAAAATAGAAAATGGAAGCTCTTTAAAATGCACAGCCTTCTGTAGGGCACACTCAACTCTTGTCCTCTGTGCCCCTCACTCTATCGTTCTTCCTCCCCGGGAATCTTGGCTCCATCTGGTTGTAGCCCTTCAATGACCATCTATAATTTAAAACACTGGTTTGAATTGATTCTGATTTGGCTTTTGGTAGTCAGAGCTGGCATTCCTTCCATTTGCCCCTCCAAATCTGGCCTCATTTTCTCTACTTCACTTGCTGCTCATTCTTTCTGCTTTCTTCTTATTAGATTCTCCAAAGCAAAACTTCCCACAGTTAAGTTTGTGGTCTGGTAATTTATCATGAATATTCTTAAAATTGCCTCATTAAAAGGGGCATTTGAAGCTGAAACTTAAGTGTCTGTTTCCACGGTAACCAACAACAACTCTTCAGAACTGCCTGCCTAAGCCAGAGAGGTAAGGGTTGCTGTTGGCAAAAGACTGAAGGTAGGCAACTAAAGACTGGTGGGCAGGAAAGACAAAAAAGGAAGGAAGGAAAAGGCCTGTAGACCCTGATGTGGAATTCTCACCCCAACTTGGATATCCTTCTATGTAACAAGACAAATCAAGTTGGTACTATGCTCCCAAATTCTTAACATCATACAGTTCAGGAAATTTGGGGATTGGAAGTCCTTTTCACCATCAGGTTTCTGAGGGGGTTTGGATTCAAAGTTTACAACCTGAAACTTATGTAATCATATGTTACATGGCTATTCTTGAGCGAGTCATTTACCTCTCTGTGCCTCAGGTTATCATTTTTTTTAAAAAATGGGCAAAATATTCTCTATGTCACCAGGTTATATGAATACCAGCAAGGCAATAAAAGTGAAGCTTTTTTGTAAACAAGGTGCTGCATCCGTACAGACTAAAGCCCATGTTTTAAGTCTATGACTGTTCTCTAGAAGCTCTTCTGGGTTACCATCAGTCATCTTCTCTCAAAGAAAAGACAGTTTCTCCAATAGTAAATAGTGTCAAACTAACCTTATTGATTGCTTTTTCCAAGCCAGGATTCTCTAGGTTTTCCATGATTCACTGGGCCTGTAAAAGAGTGAACACTGGCTGTTAGGCATGTCTATAAAAGAAGTATATTTGATAAGTAATGAAGGTTACAAAGAGTACAAGTTACATTTTTTTTTCTTAATATTTTATTTATTTATTTGACAAAGAGAGAGCACAAGCAGCAGAGGGAGAGGGAGAAGCAGACTCCCTGCGGAGCCTGGGATCATGACCTAAGCCAAGGGCAGACACTTAACTGACTGAGCCACCCAGGTGTCTCATACAAATGAATTCTCTTATCTTCTGGTTTCTTTGTCTTTCCAATTGCAATTTTGGGTAAAATGTTAAAGACACAATCAAGAATGGCAAGCTTTGTATCTAGAAAGGGACAAATGTCAGGTCAGCGAATGGATATGGGAAATGTAGGAAGATTTACATTTAAAAAGTAGTTAAATGCTTGGGATTCTTTAATATGTATTGCTTTCTTGGTAGAAATACAGTGTGTTGAATCAATAGGATTAGACAAATATGACAAAGGGAAGAATACATCTTGATGAGCAACATATGGAGGGACACAGACATATGAAGAAGAAAATACTGCACAGTGTTGACATTCTTAGGACCACCAGAGAGAGGGGACACTTGGGCGGGGTCTTGGTAGGAATTCTTATGCAACATAATAACTAGGAACATATGGAGAAGGGTTGGGTTATGAATATAAACAAATACATTAAATCTGCCAGATCTAGTACTTCTTGGCACTGCCCACTTTTGTTGTTTCTCTTATTAGCACGACTGCCATCAGCATAAATAATTAAAATATTAGTGAATTCTTGATGACTCATTTGTGTACCAGCATAAAGTATCTGGGATAGGCAAAGCTCATTCTTCAGATGCTCATAAGTTGGCAATCTGCTACTTCAGATGTTCTAATTTCCTCCTTCTTACCAAGTGAGTAGAAAAGCAAACCTTCGCAGAGATGGGTGGGATGTGAAGGAGTTCCCCAAATGTTGAAAAGTGGTGTTTAAATCAGAACGGATTCACCATTGGGGGCTTGGGGGCTCCTGGGTGGCTGAACTGGTTGAGTGTCCGACTCTTGATTTGAATTGATTTTAAAGGAGCTAATAGATGTGGATTGTACTGGGGTATGTATATAGCTTTAATAAATAATATTCATTCCTCCCACCCAAGTTCTGAACCAATTGAGAAATAGACAAGAGTAGGGCAGACAGGAGATAATTGTCATCGAAAAAGCTGACATTGGTGAGCGCGGGCTTCCTGACACCAAATACCAGAAATAAACAGACTTACCAGGTCTCACGGTCATGAGATTGAGCCCCGCATTGGGCTCCTCTTCAGCAGGAGTCTGGGGAAGATTCTCTCCCTCTCCATTTGCCCCTCCCCCAGCGTGTCTGCGCGCGTGCGTGTCTGCGCGCGTGCGTGTCTGCGCGCGTGCGTGTCTGCGCGCGTGCGTGTCTGCGCGCGTGCGTGTCTGCGCGCGTGCGTGTGCTAACGCTAAAATAAATCAATAAATCTTAAAAAAAAAAAGAATGGCTTCACTATCAGAGATGCCTTGCACACATTTTGAGAACGAATAGACAAAACAATTCCACACAAAATCGCTAGTTTTATGGTTAATGAGAAATGTCCAAAAACATACTTCTTACTGTTTATGTTTCAGACCTTATAAATCATGAAATGTAGTTTCAAATTGTAGTGTAAGACCTATAGAGTAACACGGGTATTGCTGTTAGCTGTAAATACAGTTCTTTATTATGGTTACAGCTTGCTCTTCCTAAAATAAAACTCAGCATTTGCTGAATTTAAGTTTAGCTTGGCTTACTTCTCTGCCAAACAGAATATAAGTATACCGGATACAATACTACGTTAGCTTTCTTTTCAACATCAACCCCAAATCTGAATGTTCTTATTGTTCACTATTAAACTTTCACGCAAGAAGAAAAAAGGAAAAAATTAAGGACGAATTCTTTGGCAACAGATTGACATAGTTCAGATCTTCACAGTGCCACTTAGTTGATTGCTAATCCTCACTTTATCTTTAAAAATTGGGTAACAAAAATGCTGATCTCTTATGGCAATTATGACGTTTAAAGGAGCTAATGGATGTGTATTGTACTGGGGTATGTGTATAGCTTTAATAAATAATACTCATTCTCCCCACCCAAGTTCGGAACCAGTTAAGAAACAGACAAGAGTAGGGCAGACAGGAGATAATTGTCATCGAAAAAGCTGACATTGGTGAGCGCGGGCTTCCTGACATGGAACACCAGAAATAAACAGACCTACCCCCTGGTCACCAGCAGTCCTGTACAATGTGTTTTCCATTGGGGAAAGGTTTTTGCTACTAAGCTTGAAGCATGCCTGAGATCAATTGAGAACACATGCTCCCTGTGAGGAGGTTTGCTACAGAGAGAGGAAGAGGTTGGGTTATAAATACCCAGTTTCTGGGCACCTGGGTGGCTCAGTGGGCTAAAGCCGCAGCCTTTGGCTCAGGTCATGATCCCAGGGTCCTGGGATCGAGGCCCACATTGGGCTCTCTGCTCAGCAGGGAGCCTGCTTCCTCCTCTCTCCTCTCTCGCTGCCTGCCTCTCTGCCTACTTGTGATCTCTCTCTCTCTCTCTGTGTCAAATGAATAAATAAAAAAATCTTTTAAAAAAANCCTGCCTCTCTGCCTACTTGTGATCTCTCTCTCTCTCTGTGTCAAATGAATAAATAAAAAAATCTTTTAAAAAAATTTTTTTAAAAAACCTTAAATAAATAAATACCCAGTTTCTTCCAAGCTCCCTAATGAGGTAAATCACTCTTCCCTTGGGGGAGAGTGGAAGGTATATTCAGGTGTGTTACAGCTCATGGAGTGCCCTCTCATGAGAAGAAATATCAGGAGTGGAGAATTAGTGTTCCTGTAACTGAATGTTGAACACAGCATCTGGCACAAAGAAATATGTATTATATATGTTATAAGATAAACTGAGGCATATTAAAAATTTTAAGAGTTTATTTGAGCAAGAACTGATTCACATTGGGCAGCATCCTGGCTAGCAGACAAAAAGATCCGAGCAACTGTACAAAATGAAAGACTTATTGGCAGAGGGGAGCAGGAACAAGGAAGTTATAGGAGGCATAAAAGAGGGTTGGTTATTATAAGGTCACTTTCTGTTAAGGGATGGCAGGGTCTCTCAGGCAGATCACCTAACTAGTGCTGATCAGGCGAATTCTGATTGACTGGTTCAAGATTCCATTTCTGGAAGAGCTAAGCCTAATTAAGCCTCAGCTTGGTGGTGTAAGGTTTAGCATACGCCTTTTGGGACTGATGTCTTGTTTTTAACATATGTCATTTATGCCTTTTATAATTATTGATCCTTAAGGAAAAGTGAAAAAATACAAATTATATTTTAGATCTCGATATATGTGAGAGAGTGATAGGTGGCATATCTAGAGAAGTGGAGAAAATCTGGTAGGAAAGATCTTCATATGTCATCATGTACATTTTTATTTTGTTTTGTAGACAGTGGGTAACCAAAAATAATTTTAAGTTGGGGAGAGACCCTCAAGCTTACATTTTAGCATATGAATTCTCACTGCACTCTACAGGATGGAGAAGACAGAGTCTTCACGAGCCAGACACGATGCGATGCACACAGCATAGGAACAATGTTTTATATATGTAATGATCTCTCTTAATTGTCACAACAGTCTTGAGAATGACGCCATGCTCTCATTACTCTGATTTTACAGATGAGAAAGCAAAAACTTTAAAAGTTTAAGTAATTTCCTCAAGGGACTCACTCTGTGTAAATGAAAACCCTAGAATTTGATCTCGTGTCTACCCGACTCCAAGACTCAGCTCTCACCTACATTCACACCAGGCTCCATGCTTAGAGGGTCCCGTTCTTGCTTAATGCTCTGTTGTCACCATCTCAAAATTCTTAATAATTTTGGAATAACAAGCTCCACATTTTCATTTTGCACTGAGTCCCTTAAATTATGAAGCCAGTCCTGACAAGACATCTTTCCTTTCCACTACCCCAGTCACCACTTTCATCAAATCTGGAGGATTCTACATGAACAAAACTCCTCTTTGAATCAAAGAAATGTGGGAAATTAACAACTGTAGGTGGAACGTAAATATGTGGATTATATGGATGTTTTAACATTTTTATGTTTAAATATCCCCAATTCAGAGCCACATCTCCATCAGCAAAGAATCCTTTCTCAGAATTTCTTTGGTTCCTGAGCACTTCCCTAGTGCTGCAAGTGGGAGCCAGGCCAAGAAGTCGTGAGGACAAGGTCTGAGGTTTAGTGAGGGGTAAATACATTCATGTCTAAGCACATGTGTCTGGTTATATTCCAAGTCCAAGTCCAAGTTAATTTAGGGTTATCTTTTTGATGTTTTCCATATTTCAGCTCCCATCGGTTAGCACAAATAATTAAGGATGATGGAACACATACCGGCCCAATTTCGCAACTTTTTTGAAGTTATAGGCTCTCTGAAGGGCAGGCAGCTATTATCGAAGATGGAGAAGGATATTTTAGAAGAGCATGCTGTGTGAGCAGCACTATATGGTGCATTCTTTTCTTCCTTTCTTTCTTTTTTTCTTTCTTTCTTTCTTTCTTTCTTTCTTTCTTTCTTTCTCTCTTTAAAGATTTTTATTTATTTATTTGAGAGAGAGAGTGAGAAAGAGGGCACAAGCTGGTGGGGGGTGGGGGGAGGAGCAGTGGGAGAGGGAGAAGCAGATTTTCTGCTGAGCAGGGATTCCAAGGTGGGGGGGCATGTGTGTGCTTGATCCCTGAACTCAGGGATCATGACCTGAGCCAAAGGTAAACACTTAAGCGACTGAGCCACCTAGGCACCCCTGGGTGCCTTATTTTCAATCACCTTATTTAATCATGAATTCATAATACTCTTCGAGGTAGTTGGCTACTCTGAATATCTTTCTTAAGAAAGAACTTTTTAAAATTAGAGAAAAATAAGGAAGTACAAAAAAAGACTCTAGAAAAATTATTCTAAGTCCTTCCATATTTTTTTCATATGCACACACACACAGTTACAAAATGGAAAATAATGGGCATATGGTTTGTAACTTGGATTTTTTTTCCTGCTTAAAGTACTGGGCATTAATAATTTTGAAAAAAAAAAAGCTTCGGTGGTTTTCTTGGGCATTTTAATTATTTCCCTTATTTTTTATTTTCTGCCATGAAGATCCAATGTGCGTCCTGTGAACCCTAAGAGACCCAAAGTTGCTTGGCCACTATACCGCATCCATTGTGTCCACATGATTGTAGAGATCACAAATTCTCTCTTCTTTGGACAGAAGAGCTTTTTTTCATAATTTTACTATAACTTTGGCTATGCCTTTATTTACCACAGCTCTGGTTAGGAGACAGGACGAGTCTCTAACCATACTTTCTTTTTTTTTTTTTTAAGCCAGGTTCTATTTTTCTCTGAGCTTTTCTTTTCTTGTTAAATGATTTTATGATTAATTGATTTTCTCACATGTTGCCCTAGAGCTTGTTTACCTCCTATCAAATAAGTGGAAGGTTTCCAATCTGAAGTCAGAGTTAGTCCTATTGTTGCATATTGTTGCATAATTCGAGTTCTTAAAAATGACTTTTAATGAGTATTAGATCCTAAAGAAAATAATTCTTCCAATTAATTCTAAAACTTTGATAGTCATTTTGATGCTTAAGTTGTGTTTTTGAGGATTTTCACGGCTATCAAATCCTTCTAGAGCTTTCTAGAATTCAGCAGAGAAAAGCAGCCTGAAACCCAACATTTTGGGTAAGCTCAGATATTACTTGTAGGGGCTTAAGACACTTTTCCAAATCCTAGGTTGGCTTTACTGGAGCCCATACTGAGCAGGGCTCATATCAATGAGAAGTTTAGTAGGGAATTGCCAAAAAGAAAGCCTCTCCAGGGGTTCCTGGAGAACCATTCCAGCCCTCAAGTAGCCCAGCCATTTCTGAGAAATGGGTCTCATGGGTAAGACCATGTAATTCCATAAGCATTAGTCCATTGTTGTACTGCTTTAGCTGGGAAAACCCTATGATAACCTCACCTGGAGCAGATGCCTTGAGAGGGGATCTCCCTTCTCCACGAGACTTACCACAACCATGTTCCCATGGACCTATGGATTGAGTCAGATCTCAGCATGTTCCAGGGAGATGGGTATACCCTATGATCCAGGAGGAAATAGTTTATAGCCCAAAAGAATTTCAAGAGCCTACTAAAATATATATTAATAGAAACCTGGGGAATATCTGTGCATTCCAATAGCATTTGTCCAAAGAAGATGTAACAGTAGATTGGATTGAACTTGTTAACCAAAATACACCTCTCTAGTTCCAGGGTGCCTGGATTTAATGTGTCAGTTCATGAAGATAGAACATCTTTCTTGGTTGACCAATTAGAACTTGGACTTAGCGGTGACCTATATTTAATGAGATGACATGTCAAAGCTTCCTTCGCATGATGTGGGGGAGGAAATGCACAGGCATAGGGAGATAAGAATGCCGGACTGGATTTATCACAGGCAACTTACATACCATCCCCATACTTTTGTTCCACTAGTTGCCGCCTTCATTAAGCCATTGAGAAATACATTAGTGAAGGGACTATCTGCATCTTTAAAACACTACGGTTGCTCTCATTTGAAGGCCAGGTATGAATTATCAGGGATGCTGTCATTGATTATGAAGTACCATTGGCATGGTTTCTTCATGTCTTGTTTTTTTGTTAAATTAGGTTTCATTAAGTTTCTTGGATCTGGATATTTATGTTTTTCAACAAATTCGGAATAATTTCAGTCATTATTTTTTCAAACAGTTTTTCTGTCTCCTATTCTCTTTTCCTTTGGGAACTACAATTACATAGCAGATCACTTGAAGCTGTCCCACAGTTCACTGATGCTCTGTTGATTTTTTTTTCCAGTCATTTTTCTTTCTATGTTTCATTTTGAATGTTTCTATTGTTTTTGAATTCACTAATGCTTTATTCTACAGTGCCTAATCTGCTTTTAACCCTATCCAGTATACTTTTTATCCCAGGCATTGTATATTTCAACTCTAGAAGTTCAATCTGGGTCTTTTTTTTTTCTTTAAGATTTTGTTTATTTATTTGAGAGAGAGAGGAGGGGACGAGCAGAGGGAGAGGGAGAATCCCAAGCAGCCTCCCTGCTGAGCACAGAACCTGATGCTGGGCTTGATCCCATGACCCTGAGACATGACCTGAGATGAAATCAAGCGTTGGACACCTAACCAACTGAGCCACCTGGACACCCCTCGACTTGGGTCTTTTTTATACTACTTTGCATTTCTTTCCCTAATACACTTACGGTTCTCTCTACTTTCTTAAACATGAAGATTATAATTATTATGCCCTTGACTATTTAGTTCTAATATCTGTCATCCTGGTACAGTTTTATCTTATTTTATCTTATTTTATTTTGTTTTGTTTTAATTGCAGTGTAGTTAACAGTGTTATATTAGTTTCAGGTGTACATTACACTGATTCAACAATTCAATACATCACCCAGTGCTCATCACAAGTGCACTCCTTAATCCTCATCACCTATTTCACCCATCCCCCCCCACCTCCCCACGGGTAGCTATCAGTTTGTTCTCTTATAGTTAAGAATCTGTTTTCTTGGTCTTTCTCTTTCTTTTTTGCCCCCTTTGCTCATTCGTTTTGTTTATTAAATGCCACATGAGAGTGAAATCGCATGGTATTTGTCTTCCTCTGACTGACTGATTTCACTCAGCATTATACTCTCTAGCTCCAGGGTGCCTGGCTAGCTCAGTCAGTAGAGCATGCCACCCTTGATCTTGAGTTTGTGAGTTCAAGCCTCACATTGTTTGTAGAGAGTACTTAAAAATAAAATCTTAAAAAATATATACTCTCTAGCTCCATCCATGTTGTTGTAAATGACAAGATTTAATTATTTTTATGGATGAATAATATTCCTTTGTGTGTGTATATATGTATGCGTGTGTGTGTGTGTGTGTATCACATCTTTTTTATCCATTCATCTATTGATGGAGACTAGGTCCACTTCCATAATTTGGCTGTCATACAGAATGCTGTTGTAACCACAAGGGTGCATATATCCCTTTCAATTAGTGCTTTTGTATTTTGAGGGTAAATGCCCAGTGGTGTGATAGCTAGAATGTGGGGTAGCTCTATTTTAAACTTTTTGATGAACCTCCGTACTGTTTTCCACAGTGGCTGCACTAATGTGCAGTTCCGCCAATAGAGTGTGAGGGTTCATTTATCTCTACATCCTTGACAATACTTGTTGTTTCCCGTGTCTTTGATTTTAGCCATTCTGACAGGTGTGAGGTGATATCTCACTGTGGTTTTGACTTGCCCTGATGATGAATGATGTTGAGCATCTTTTCATGTGTCTGTTAGGGATCTCTATGTCTTCTTTGAAGAAATGTCTGTTCATGTCTTCTGCCTATTTCTAATCAGATTGTTTTGGGGTTTTTTGGGGTTTTGTTGTTGTTGTTGTTGTTGTTGCTGTTGGTGGTGGTGGTGTGGTGGTGGTGGTGGTGTGGTGGTGGTGATGGTGTTGAGTTGTACAAGTTCCTTACATATTTTGGATACTAACCTCTTATCAGCTATGTCATTTGGTCATTTGCAAATATCTTCTCCCATTCATTGGGCTGTCTTTTAGTTTTGTTAGTTGTTTCCTTTGCTGTGCAGAAGCTCTTAATTTTGCTGTAGTCCCAATAATTTATTTTTGCTTTTTGTTTCCCTTGCCTCGGGGAACAGATCTAGAAAGCTGTTGTTATGACCAATGTCAGAGAAATTACTGCCTATGCTGTCTTGTAGGATATTTATGGTTTCAAGTCTCGCATTTAGGTACTTAATTTATTTTGAGTTTATTTTTGTGTGTGGTGTAAGAAAGTGGTCCAGTTTCATTCCTTGGCATGTAGCTGTCCCAATACCATTTGTTGAAAAGACTGTCTTTTTCCCCATTGCCTATTCTTGCCTCCTTTATTAAGGATTAATTGACCATATAATTGTGGGTTTATTTCTGGTCTCTCTATTCTGTTCTATTGATCTATGTGTCTATTTTTGTGCCAATGCCATACTGTTATGGTTTTTACAGTTTTATAATATAGTTTGAAGTCTGGATTTGTGATACTCCAGTTTTGTTTTTCTTTTTCATCATCGTTTTGGTTATTCGGTGTCTTTTGTGATTCTATACAAATTTTAAGATTTATTTTTTCTAGTTCTTTGAAAAAAGGTGTTGGTGTTTTAATAGGGATATTCTGGGCCAGTTTTAATTGATTTTTCTTTATCATTATGGGTTATATTTTTTTTTTACTTTTTTGCATGCTTAGTAACTTTTGATTGGATGTTAGTAACTGTGAACTTTACATTTTTAGATGCTGGTTTTTTGGTATTTCTACATGTACTATTGAGCTTAGCTCTAGGATATAGTTAATTTACTTGGAAACAGTTTGATATACTCAAGGTTTGTAAAGACTAAAACTGATGCTTTCCCCTTACAAATCATATAATTTATTTATGAGTACTCTACCTGGTGTCTCATGTATTACAAGATTTTTTTTCATTCTAGCTTGTGGGATCACCAACTATTTCTGCATATATGTGAGCTCCGAAAATTGTTTCACTTGCTTCCTCTGAGTGTCTTTCCTCCACCTTCGATAGTTTCCTCACATGCATGTGTCGATCACTGTCCACGTGAAGAATTTCTTACTTAGAAATTATATTTATAGGATATCATTATATAAATATTATATTTATAGGGTATTTTAATGATAAAAGAAACTCAACTTAGATTAAGTAAAAAAGATTAAGATAACTCAGATTAAGTTAAAAAAAAAAAGCATTTGTTGACCCATAAGAAAAATCAGAAGATTTTTCAAGAGGGTTTTGAAAAAAGGATGCAGGAGCAAATGAGGTTTTCTATCTTGTGCTCACATTTGCTCTTTCTCCAGCGATCTCTTGCCTCTGGTTGTCTTTGCACAATATTGTATGATTTCTTACCAGAGAGAGCTTCTTCCAAGCAGATGGAAAGATGGCCCTAAGCAGTAGCAACTTATGTAATCATCCTGTTAATCATCTTTCCCTAAGGCCATGTATCAAATCTCAAGGCAGACTTATTGGCCTGTTTGGGTAACATGCCTATCACCGAACCATATACTGTACATGGGAGATGGATTATTGTGACCGGCAAAGCCAGAGTTAGCCCTACCGAAAGCATGTAAAATGAGGTCCTTGCAGGAAAGAACAGTTTTGTTCCTAGAAGATATCGAGGGAGGGATATTGGGCAGATAAAACAACAGTAATCTCCAGCAGCCAGTTTCCTTATCTGTAAAGTCATCTAAAATATGATAATGGATTAATAATTTGGCACAGTATCTGGCCCCTAATAAAGGCACAGTACATCTTACTATCACTAATCTGAGTTTGGTATCCCCAGTTGTCAGTAAATTTACTTGCTTCTCTGCATCACTAATTCTCGGTAAAAAAGTTTCTCCTTTGTCTCTCTGGGTCAAGAGTGTCTTAAATTCCTACCTTAAATATTGTGGGCCTTGGTTTCCAGGTAACTGAATTCCTGATCCATTGTAATTTCTCAAATACACCTGTTTCTGCCTTGCTTATGCAGAGATCTCGTGTAAGTGTCAAATTAGCAGCAGGAAGCAGACAATCCACTAGAGTTGGGTAATTTTTTAAAAAATATTTCATTTTTTATTTATTTGACAGAGAGAGAAAGATTGCATGAACAGGCAGAATGAGAGAGGGAGAAGCAGATTCCCTACTGAGCAGGGAGCCTGACACAGGGTTCAATCCCAGAACCCTGGGATCATGATCTGAGTTGAAGACAGATGCTTAACCAACTGAGCCACCCAGACACCCCTTGAATTGGGTAATTCGAAGAGAGTTTGATAGATTATTAACAAAGATGTTGGCAGTTTATAGGGAAATCAGGAAAGGTAGTCCAGGAACCTGGGCTAGTCAAAGGGTACTCTTTCCTCCAAGGCCTGATGGGAAAAAGGACAGAATGGTAATTAGAAGCAGAGAGAGAGAGAGAGAGAGAGAGAGAGTACCTTTCAGGGCTGGGATACTCAGACAGCCTGTAATGACCCCCACGGAGAGGGAGCCAGTGAATAAATTACCTGATGTCTACCTCTCCCTGGTTTCCTGTGATCCCCTTGAGGTGAGATCAATAGGAAGCCATAGGACAAGGAGACTATTATCATAGTCCAATAAGCCAGCCTCCTGCCTATGGCACAGGGAAGGGTGACAAAGGGTAAAGAGTAGACTAGGAACATGCAGCATATCCTACAAGACCAGTGCTCTAACCCCTGAGCTATGGAGCCGACCTACATGCAGCAAGTCTGAGATCTCAGACCTAGTTTGGATGTTTTTCCCTAGCTATGTGCCTCACGCCTATCTCCGTCCCGTTGGTTGATTTCCCAGTCTATTTGGATTCAGAGTTTTGTCCCTCTTCTCAGAACAATCTATTCCTGATCACATTCACCAAACCTCTGTATGTTCAGGATTTCTCTGGTCCTGAGGTAGGGAACCCTGAACTTCCATCACCTGGAATGGGGAACCAGATCACAAGACACAGTCCAGTATTTAAGAAAACGAAATGCAAGGGGCAAGTGCCTGACATATGCATCCTCTGCTGTGAACAAAATCAAGCCATTTTTTGGAAGGGGCTGTTTTACTGGTTGACTGGAGAGACTTTACATCAGGAAAGGAGCACTGTTACCTTATGTGGACTCGCAGAGGTTGGCTTTATTTATTTATTAAAGATTTTATTTCTTTGAGAGACAGTGAGAGAGAGCATGAGAGAAGAGAAGGTCAGAGGGAGAAGCAGACTCCCCGTGGAGTTGTACAACGGGGAGTTGTACAACTCCATCCCAGGACTCTGGGATCATGACCTGAGCCAAAGGCAGTTGCTTAACCAACTGAGCTGCCCAGGAGCCCCTGAGGTTGGCTTTAAAGAGCATCCTCCATGGACACAAAACTCACCTCCTTTTTCAATGTCTTTGGAGAGGAAGCCACCAGTGTAGGGCACAAGGAATAAAAATTCATAATAATAACAATGAAAGAGAGGGCAATGAGGTCAAAAGAAGTTGTTGGAAAATGCGCAAATAAAACTGAAGTCAAGGGGCCAGGTGCAGTAATAACAAAATAGAAAGCGAGAAGCACTGAAGGTAGACTTGCAGCTTTGGACCCACAGGCAAGGAGACGGAAGAGCAGGCCTCACTCCAGCTTTGGTTGTGATAGAGGAACCTGGGACCAAGCAGCTGCCCATTAAGGCAGTTAGAAGAAAATGCAGGTCTGGCCCTGGAGTCTGCTCTTTATTTTGAATCTAGCCTTTTGCTTTCTGAAACACCTCAGAAGCAAGTCTGCCAGGGCAAGTGAGGAAAAGAGAAAACCTGGTTGTCTGGTAGGCCGGCACCAAACCAGAGCTTTGCTGAGCCATTTGAGATGGATGGGTGACTTCAAGCTGGTCCCTGAAGAAACGGTCCCAATGGTGGGTTGAATATTCTGGATCTATTACTCTATATCCCAAAAGAAAACTCACAACCCCAGTGCCCCCTGGCTCCAGGGCATGTTTATTTTCACAGCCTTTGTCTTTTAGAGATCAGCACTCTGTTGCTGTGTTGCTATTGTAAAGATGGAAAAAATAGAACCATTTTAATGTTGTGCTGTTTGCATTTTCCAACAGTTAAGAAGCAGCCCATTATTAGCTGGTAACACTGTTGTGACATCAGTGGTGACTTTGCTGCTTGAGATGCAGCTCATGAAATATTTTCCTCCCTGGTGCCATTCTTTTTCTTTTTCTTTTCTTTTTTTTTTTCTGTCTTTCACCTTTCATCTTTCATTTTCATGCAAATGAGTGGCTGAATGGCCATCCCTGCTGCCAGTGTTTTCAAGAATTGATGACCAAAGAGGCTAACACGTGAGGCTTGACCCAATTTCAAAACATTAGACCTCCAGACACCACTCTGATGGCTGTTCCTTACATGGGCCAGGGAGCTCTTCCTGCCGTGTTGGAATGAGCTGCGGGGGCAGAGCAGGGAGAACAGGGCATGGAGGAAGGAGATTGTCTGTGCCCTGTGCTGCCGTGGGTGCCAGAGCCTGAGTGGGGAAAGAGGTTGTTCCATGACGGGGTGGGAAGGGGTGTGGGAGTGGCCGATGTGGCCTTGGAGACTGATGGGATGAAAAAGACGCCCCGGCCAGGGGTGGGGTGGGGGAGGGGGCAGCAGGAGATTGGTCATATGCAGGGAGATGGATTCAATGAGAAATATATTGAGGACAATTGGAGTCAGGCTTCTTATTATTGAAGAAGAGAAATACACACAAAAAGAGAAAATTAGGCGTGCTCGGCTGACTCAGTCGGAAGAGCACGTGGCTCTTGATCTCAGGGTCATGAGTTGGAGCCCCATGTTGGGTGTAGAGATTACAATAAATAAATAAATAAGTACATAAATAAATAAATAAATAAATTTTTTTAAAAAGAGAGAAAAAAAACTCTGTGCCATAAGAATTAAATTGTAGATGTTCGTGTGGCCTCATGGTTTTCAATGTATGGAGATCCAGAAGTAAATATAGATGTAAAGTATCCATGTATGTGTGTGCTTTGCACGTTGCAACCTTTCTCTCATGTGAGATTGTTTCAAAATAAAAACTAAGACCTGCTAATATAGGAGAGTAGTACTATGTAAAATAGAGATAAAATGCTAATAAGATTTGACTGTTAAAAGAATCAAGAGCTTTAATTCATGTAGCGGGTATAAGATAGTGCCTGGCACATAGTAAGCTCTCAGTAACTATTATTATAATCCCCGGGATAAAAGCATGTCACGAATGCTGTTCTGCATCTCGTTTTTGTTTTCACTAAAAATATATCTTGGAAATCCTTTCATAACAAGATATACCTGTTTTTTAAAATTCATAAATCTAGCTTGTGTTCTTTACTATATTACTTTTATAATTAGAAAACAAAACAAAAAAAAACCCAATAATCGTGGGGCATAATCTGCCTTAGTATGTCATCTGCTGATGACTCATAATTTAATTAATTCTTGTTGCTAATGGAAACCTCTGGTTGAACAAGGCGTAGTTGTATTTTAATAGCAGTTCTTTAGTGGAAAGAATAAGAAAAACATATCCAACACCAAATCTATGAACACATGGATATTTACCCTAATTTTTCCTACTTTTGCACAGCTCTGAGTCAAAAGCATTGGGTGATTAAAGCAGCTGTCAAAATTCATATCTTTATTCATTTTTTTCAATCTATGGCCAAGTCCCTATTTTCGAATTGCTCTGACCAGGTACCATTTGCTGTGCTAGGGAGGCAGCAGTGAATCCCACAGAGCCCCCGCCCCCATGGGGCTCTCTTATTCTAGTCATGGGGAGACAGATAATGAACAAACACCCAGTCTTATATGATACCCCTGTCGGTGGTAACTTAAACATTACATCAATCCCTCTCCTTCATAAAGAAAGGTAATTCAGTAATTTTTAAAAGTTTATGCCTTACTAATCATTTGACTTTTAGTAACCTTTGGAGCTTCCGCTTCCATATATCAAAAATAAAGATAATAATAATTATCTTATAAGGTGGTTGTAATCAAATATGTTAAGTGCCTGGCATAAAGCCAGCCCCCTAGCAGGTACTTGATAAACAGAAGTCATTATTATATGTAAGTTACACAATTTGGGGTCCTTGCCTTTGTGACGAAGATAAAGGGGATCCTTTGATTTACGGGGAAGCTGTTTCCTTCCCTAGGTTAGGCGCGTCACCGATATATCCCCAGACCTTACCGACCTGTTCCTACGTGGTTAGTCACATTTCCTTTACTGTCTTTTCGCACTTCTCCCCCACAGCCACAGGAAGTTCATGGTTCTATTGGGTTACCTTCCAGGAGGAATCCCAAGCAATGTGTCATGGTTTCTTGTCATTTACCCAGGAGTCCACACTTTGGACGGTCACTTGGACACTGTCCTATAATTAGGTTTTCCCGGCATCTCTTCCCAGAGGCCAAGGCTTGCACTAAAGTCTCCAAAGCACATCAAGTTTACATTTAGCCTTGCAGAATATGCTGAATACATGGGTCTATATCCCAAAGAACACTGAGAAACAAGAAAGGTTTTAGGAAGAGAATGGCTTGACTTCACTTGTGTTTTAAGAAGAATCTGCCCCCCTCCAAAAAAAAAGAAAAGAAGAAGAATCCCCAGGTTTCTCTGGAAAGAAGGGAGCAGAAGAGTCAGGAGAAGAAGCAGGGAGAGTGGAGCTGTGTTGTAACCCAGGTGGAAAATGTGGAAGCTGGATTGGAGTAGGAACCAGGACAGGGAAGCAGCATGGGCTTGGTATTTGGTCTATTTGGAGCCAAGATTGACAGTACTTGCTGATGGGTTTTATGTAGGAGTGGGAAGAAATAGGGAAGTTTGTAGTTTAAACATTTGGGTAAATTTATTTTTTATTTTTATTTATTTGAGAGAGGGAGAGAGTGTGTTTGCACATGCATGTGCACACACACACATGTGCAAGGGGGACGGAGAGTCAGAGGGAGAGAGAGAATCTCAAGCAGACTCCCCCCTGAACATGGTGTCTATTATCACGGAGCTCAATTTCATGACCCTGAGGTCATGACCTGAGTCGAAATCAAGAGTCAGATGTTTAACCTCCTGAGCCACCTAGGTGCCCCAAAACATTTAGGTAAATTTATAAGGCTGTGCTATTCATTAAAAATGGGGAAAATCCGTGACATTTAATAAAAACTCTCCCAAGTGCCAAGGGAATCTTAAGTTGAGTGCTTGACACTGCTGGGACCAATGGGTACAATTTGCGGTTCACAGCTGGCCTGAAACAAACCTCAGAGTCCCAGCCTGGCCCCTGAAGGCCACTGCATGGCCAAGACCAGCCCAAACCCCAGCGCCAAAATGACCAGGCCTCTGCAAGCCTCAGTGCCATGCCTAACCCATCAACTCCTTCGGAGCTAAGCACTTTCTCTCCTCTTCTGATGCATTTCTATCTTACCTTATCATACCTCAGGATGATTAAGGACAGGTAGTGTTCTCAGCTTCACCACCCAGCCAAGGCGATCAGCAAAACACATTTCCTGGAGTCTGGACTCTTCAGTAAGTACAGTAACTGGAGGGAGAATCCAGTTTATAAAACTCTATGGCCATGAAAAGATCCATTGAATTCTTTAAGAGCACAACCCAGTTAAAAATGTCCACAACTCCCATCATGAAGCACAACATTTCACATCTTGCAGACTATAGCCTCTGTACTCAGATGCCTGGAAACCTCACCATCTTCTCCAAGAACACGAGAGAGGGGTGCTTGCTTCACAGTTTTGGAAATAAGGGACCATTCACATAAATAAAAAATAATAGCAATTTCTAAGAACCCGTTGTTTTGGCAAACAAGCTAAAAAGCAATGTCCAGCGGAAGCCCTACCATGTGTACCTGAAAGACCCTTTCTCATTTCCATTCTTTTTTTTCTTTTTTAAAGATTTTATTTATTTTTTGAGAGAGAGAGGGCAGGAGGAGAAGCAGAGGAAGAGGGACAAGCAGACTGCACTGAGTGCGGAGGTGACGCAGGGCTCAATCTCACGACCCTGAGATCATGACCTGAGCTGAAACCGAGAATCGGTTGCTTACCCAGCTGAGCCACCCAGGCGCCCCCATTTCCGTTCTTATTTATTAAGAGAACTTGTAAGATAACGGTCTTGACCAGACATGACGCTAGGTTTTGTTTCCAGAGCAGCTACTGCAAATGACTGGATTTAAAGGTATCTCTAAGACATGGTAGGGATAGGGCACCTGGGTGGCTCAGTGGGTTAAAGCCTCTGCCTTCGGCTCAGGTCATGATCTCAGGGTCCTGGGATCGAGGCCCGCATCGGGCTCTCTCCGCTCAGCGGGGAGCCTGCTTCCCCCTTTCTCTCTGCCTGCCTCTCTGCCTACTTGTAATCCGATCTCTCTCTCTGTGTCAAATAAATAAGTAAAATCTTAAAAAAAAAAAAAAAAGACATGGTGGGGATAGGTGGACATTGCCAGTGGGAAGATCTAAGTGTACAAGCTTTTTTGTGACAAAAAAGTCATCAGCTCACCTCAAAGAGGAGTTAGAGTCCTCACTCTCCGGGCTCTCTCTGCCTTGCTTCCTTCATCCCCCAGACTTGGATTTCTCGGAGGCACCCATTCAATTCCTTCTCTGAGGCTCGCACTCAGTTGCACTGTGCCAGCCTCTCTGGCAGCAGCAGCAGTAAATTATAATAGCTCACAACATTTGTTAAGCCCTTTCTGTATACGGTTGGGCAATGGGCCAAGCACTTTACATGCATCATCTTACAACCTTGTAACAATCTGCAAGGTAGTAATATAATATTATTATGCTCATTTTACACATGAAAAGCACCAAGCCTGAGAGATTGAGTCCTTTGCCTGAGGAGACACAGTTGGTAAAGTGTCAGAAGTCAGGGTTTCGTGACTTCAAAGCCCAAGCTCTTTCCTCTTTGCATTCAGCCCTTTCTTGTGCCCTTTCCTTGTTTCTCCTGGCTCGTACTTCCTGTTACCAGCCTCGCTATTCAGCTAACTTCCTCGCAACAGACTGATCTTGCCCAGTGCCCGGGTGTCCTGAGGGTTCCCTGGCAACCACCGGGTCTTGAGGCCTTCAGCTTACCAGAGTACTCGCAAAGTGCTCTCTGCCGCCCCCACCTGGCAAGTCTTCACGCGGACTCGCGTACCTTGGGCGACACATTTGCTAGAAGGAGCAGGACTTACATACTTCTATTTTCATTAATCAGATGCGTATGTGCTACCGTTTAAATCAAAGTCAATTGTCAAGATTAGGATCTAGGAATACATTAAAGGTCTCAAAAATGGATTAAAAAGGATGTAAATTTAACTTTAATTGGATACATGGGTCCTCAAAAAAAGTTAATAGGGAATAAGGACATTTCAAATTCAAAATTCTTTGAGGCTTTTCCTAGAAATGAGAAATTATAATTAAAAAAAAACCACCCCACTGTGTCTCTTTAACATGATCTCTTGCTTATAAATATGTTTGTTGGTGAAATTTGTTGGAGTGTTTCGGGAATGCCATTCGAAAGTGTAAATTCACTGGTGTGAGGTCATTGCTGCTTCAGCTCATTAGAAACAAGCCCGTGGGAGATTAGCAATGATCTCTTGGAGCACTATATTGCTTGTGGATCCTGTTGTGCGCCAGGTATTCAGTAGGTGTTCAGCAAATGTTTAATGAATTATAAAGAGTATCTAAATAGCTTCTGTAAGTTACAGAGGGTTGGAGAAAAATGCTATTTAACTTGGGTCAACCCTAAAATTTACCCCGACTACACAGTTGTTTGGAGAACTTATTCAGTAAAATACTGTACAAGCACAGTGAAATGGCTGGTGCCTTGTTCCTCCAAAGTGGATGACTTTCTCAAGCATTTGGCTTTCTTACCATACACTTAGCACCATTATTNTTTTTTTTTTTTAAAGATTTTATTTATTTATTTGACACAGAGAGAGAGATTACAAGCAGGCAGAGAAGCAGGCAGAGAGACAAGGAGAGGAGGAAGCAGGNTGGAGAACTTATTCAGTAAAATACTGTACAAGCACAGTGAAATGGCTGGTGCCTTGTTCCTCCAAAGTGGATGACTTTCTCAAGCATTTGGCTTTCTTACCATACACTTAGCACCATTATTTCTAGGCCAATCAATAGGCACAATTCCAAGATTAAGAGCAATTTAGATCATTATTCTCCTTCATCACATATTCATTATTTTCTGTTTGAATAAGACCTGTAATCAGTGTTATTTACCAATCTTTACAGTGAGACTTTAAACCACTGATTGTTTCTGTCTTTGCAGGTATTAAATGCCATTTCAAATATCCTTTCAATAATTTTGTAATAGCTAATGAAGTCCATTTTTCCACATTTTTCAGTCCACCGAAGGAGCATTGAACCTCCCAGGAGTCTTTAAAAAGTATGTGTTGTTTAATTGGTGGCAGCTGTTCCTTAGAAAGTTATCCAAGTATATAAAAGTGCTTTTTTCCCCCCTGTTTAATACCTTTTTTTTTTTTTATTATGGTTAAGTTATCCTTGAAATATATATGGAATACATATGAAGGTCCCCTGAAGTTCTTTGATATTGAAATTTTCAGATATTATTAATTCCAACATATGCAAGACATTATAAGACAGTACCCTTTAATTTTGGATTTAATTACCAACACTTAAAAAACATATATTCTCTTGGTACCCTGGATAGCTTTCTTCAAGAAGAGTTAGTAGTTTATTGTGGTTAATTCTGAAACGTGTACATTCTGTGTTACTTGACTGCAACATTTTTCCTGCCTTGTCCTTGAATTCTTTCCAAAAATCATTAAGTATTGGATACATACAGCAATAGCAGATTTGCTTAAATGTCACTATTAATCCAGTTTATAACCTCCAACATTTCGTATGAAGAATTTTGGAAAGAAACCCTTACATTGACATCTAATGTCCAGAATAACCAGAGCCAAATATCCTGATTTTACAGAGGAAGGATAGCCAAGATGCACATTTTCTGAGTGTGGTTTTACTGAGAGGCTGTGTGCAGATGAAATATGGCTTTTAAAAACATAATCTTCATGGAAAAGGTCTTTCTTGTCATAGCACTGGGCTGACTTTCAAGCCGAGGTCAAAGTACTTTCTGCGGGCCTATTTTTAGGTATTCCATTTCTCAACGGGACGTTCCCAGCTCTGAGTTCGTGCCACACAGACTGCGTGGTGCTGGAGAGGAGCAGAGAGGCCTGGTCTCTGTGTTTCCCAGGCTTCTGTCTGGGGACTCCCAGCTGCGTGCATCTCCCACGTCCCCGATGGACTGCCATCTCCAGCTCGTTGCCCCAGGTGACCACCTGGCCCCACTGATCGGTGTCCTCTCTGAAAAGGCAAAGGCGTACCTGGGGCTCTCCCTCTTTTCGCTCTTTTGGATTTTCAGAGAGACTGGCGACCTGACGTTATCATTATTAACCAAGAGCCGTCTAGATCTTCAAACTATAAACCTGAAGGGAATGGAAAGTGATTTCCTTTAGAGGAAAGTGGAAAGCACAAAACAAGAGCATGTTGATAGAAAATGTCAAATGCCGTTCATTTGTTTTCAAAATTGAATACAAGGACCTAGACAAGTCTGTGACAACAACAACAAAAATAAATAAATCAATACGATCCCGTTTTATATTATGGCCTTTCACTGAAAGAGACAGAGGAATGAAGATGAAAGGACCAGGGGAAAGACCAGCAAGCAACCTTGATGTAGGCAGAACCTCCGAAAGAAAATATCTGATGTCATAATCATATATTTTCTCCCCACAAAGGAATCAGTAGATTGTCTTATTTTTTGAGGAGTGCTCCTTTAATTTGTTACAAGCAGTGCCTTGATTTCATAGAAGGCTTAGAAGCGTATACATTCACAATGTATTTTATTTCTTCTTTTTTAGTGAAGAAAGATTTAAATACCCTGTTCTGAGTGTTGGACACTATGGTTTCCTCTCCTCCTGCCCCCCTAAAATTTTACTTTCATTGTGTAACAGCCCCATCTTGTGGTTATTTGTAAACTTTCCATTAAATATATGTTGCATTTTCACAGTTCTGGGCATAAGTGGAATCCTCTCTCTTAATGTTCCCTGTGGGCTGGTGAAGTTGAGCAGGAAAGAATAACTAGCAAACATCAATTCAGTTTAAATGTCCACAGACTGGAGAGGAGAATACATGGTCGGTGTTCAGTAAATACTTATTGAATTAATGCTGAGTGAAGGGAAAGTGGTGCTAAAAGCGAAAAGGAAATGCAATTAAGGTTCCCCCCGGCCCCAGGGGGCGCACCTTCAGCTCCCTCACTATCTTGCTAAATCATTTGACCTTGTACATAGCCCTAGGAAGATCTCTTATCCACTTACCTGTCTCTGTATCTCTACCACTTAACACATAGCTTTGCAACGCTAGGCGCCTGCACTGGGGAGGCCTCTGGTATCACGTGGCAGAAACACAGCTGGATCTAGCTTCAGAAGAACAGGAAGGGATTGGTTCATGTAACCAAATAGCCAGAGGAACGGAGAAAGTGGTTAACTAGGGAGCTCTGAAACAGGGATTTGAATGCCAGCAAGACTCTTTCTCCAACTTATGTGTCTGAGTATCTCTGCTTATTGCCCCATTTTCTACTTTGCTTCTCAACTGGCTCTTCGTAGCTTCCAGGCTCACATCTTCACAGCTCTCTAAATGGAGGGGAAAAAGTCGTTTTTCCCAGAAGAGTTTTGAAAAAAGCCAGGGAAGAAGTCGGATTGGCCTGTTAGGGGCCACATGACCATACTTTGACCAGTTGCCATAGCCAAGGGAGTGAGATACATTGATTGGCTAAGCTTGGGTAATTGGTCAGCCTTTGGGGTCAGGGGAAACGAAAGAACACCTGTCCGGAGGGAGGGAGAGAAGGAGCAGTTTCTCTAATGAAGGAGGGGAACAGGTAGCTCAACACACTTACTTGCAACAGATTCCCTCCTTTCCCGTCCTGTCTATGCCTATCCCCTCACCCAGTAAATATTTGCTCAATGAATGACAGGTTTTCTAGATGAGTAGAAGATCCCAGGGTAGGCATAAGTGGGATTGGGGTAGGGTTAGAGGTGTCTTGGCTATTTTCTGGAGTGGGAGAAACCGGACCTTTCCTTCCCTTATTAAACCTTGCAGCCTCTCCCCATCCCTGGCTGTGGTCGTGTATGTTCTTTCTTTGGCGGAGCTTAAACCAAGAATCCTGGTTTTTTTCTCTACTCCACTCAGTGAATGCCTTTTTTCTCCTTTGCATATTCTCTCCTTAGTTCTGGCTTTGCGGTCGCCTTCACTTTCCTGAGCACCCCTGTATTCCTTGCCACATGGAGAGAATAATAAAAAAAAAATAAGAAATACGAGGAAGTTTCCAACCTTCAATAATCATAACAAATTGTTCCCTCTTTTAAGATCTTTGAAAGCTGCCGCACTTGTTAAGCGTCTGCTGCATTCAGCTCAGGTCATGACCCCAGAGTGCTGGGATCAAGCCCTGCATCAGACTTCCTAAGCTTCCCTCTCTCACTCCCCCTGCTTATGTTCCCTCTCTTGCTGTGTCTATCTCTGTCAAATAAATAAATAAAATCTTAAAAAAAAAAATCTTTGAAAGCTGTGCAGAATCAGAAGGAACTTCCCCCCACCCCCATGATGATGGCTTGGTTTTATTTAAATACTGAAGCAAGTTAGGTTGCTAAAATAATTTAAGTTCACTTTTGCTTATTTCTGTAACATTTTGCTTTCATCATTTTGTTTTCTTTGGGTCTTTATAATATTGTATTTTTTCCATAACTGTGTAACTATTACCTTGTTCTTGGAATTTTAGTTATTTGCAATTTTTATTATTATAAATAACATTGTGATGACTTCCCTTGCAATCTTTAACCACATGTTTGATTTGCCTTAAGAGAGAATCCTGAAAATGGGATTATTAAAGTATATGAATATTTTTATTAAAAATGTATTTTATTTTTCCTTTGTTAAAACATTTTTGAAAGATGCTAAAAATACATACAAGAAAATAAGTATCATTCTTAATAAGCTCACTTCTCAGAGATAGCAACTATTACAATTTTATTGGATATATATTTTTCATGTATCCATTTACCTTAAATAAGAGTAATTACACAGATACTTTAATAATACTTATTCGCTTAACAGTAATTCACATTTTTTATATTATTTGCAATTTATAATGGCCCATTGTTATTCTATTATATGGGAGGATACTGTAATCAATCAGAATGCCCCAATGTTGGACATTTGTATTGTTTCCAGTTTATGCTACTTTAATTCTTACACATAAATCTTGCTAAATATATCTGATGCAGGCATGAGGTGTCCTTATTTAGAGATATGTTGTAACTTTTAAATATTTTGACCCGGGGTACCTGGGGGTCCCGTTGCACTCTTGCCTGGGCCCCACAGATGTTAGGGGCTGGTCTGGCCGACAAGAGTCAGATATTCAGTTCCAGATGGGGAACGGCCCGGAGTGGAAGGGGCTGGTAAGGGGAGAAGGCAGGACACCGTTTTTTACTCTCTCTCATTTCGGTAGAATGAAAACAGAAGCATAACCATTCATTGGATGGGCAGTGGTGTAATTTGGGGCCACTCACTTGGAATAGATGTGTGTGGTGAGGAAGAGATGAGATTCTGGATGCAGAGTCAGGCTGGCAAGAGGCATTGCATAATATTCATTCTTTTTCCTGAGAAGGAGAGGGTCCTTATCCGCAAACCTTCTAGGTATCTTTACATGTCTGGACAAAAACACCCTTCCACAGCAATAAACCTAACGGGAGAAGAGCAAACCTGCTTGTGAATGTGGAGGAAGTCTTGTACTGCTAGTTTGTTGAGATAAGCCCACGGGTTTTGCTTTATATTGTTGACGTAGGAAAATCACAGAGGCTTCTGGAGAGACTCTTCTGGAGCCACTGTCTGCTCCTGACAGTTGGGGGAGCAGCCCCTCACTCCCACAGCCGGCAGAAGCCAGAAGCCTGCTTCTGCAGGGTCCCGGATGGGGAGCCACTGAGCTGTTCAGCAATGAACTGCCCCCCTACTGTTAAGTAATGTTCTGTCTCTAATACAGTCTTTCCACTTAGGAAAATGCTCTGTGCATTTGGCTGCAGTCTTCACCACGCATCTGCTTGACGAGCCTGGAGCTGCAGCTTGGAGACCCAACCCGGCACCGGCAAGAGGCCTCTGAAGGCCTTGCCATCCTGAGGAGCCAGGCTAGCGTCCCGGTGGGTGAGGGTAGCGGCTCATCTGCTGGGATGGTCTGGCAGAATCCGTCAGGGAAGTTAAGCAGCGGAGCCCCGCGGTGGATGATTGCCTCTCCTAGAAGCACGCCCTCCGGCAGTACTCCCTGGGGTTCTGCAAGCAGTGGTGGGCTCTGCAGAATGGGCTTTGCTGCGGCACGAAGCTGCAAGGTAGCAACGTTTTTCCTGGGCTTCCCGGGATCCCTGCTAAAGCCACGGTTTCCTTAACAGTGTTCCAACTGCCCTCCATCTCTTAGCAGAAGTACAGTTAGTCGAGACTTTTTCCCCCCTTAACGTCAGAAAGGAAGTGTGTTTCTGATAATAAATGTTTCCTTTGCTGCACGGCTCTATTTTAGCAGGACTGTGGTCCGCAAACGGTTGCCTCGCAGCCTCCGACCGAGTGACGCAGCCTTGTATCTATCATTTGCTCCCGACCGATCCGACTGTTCTCTATCATTAAAAACACAGATGCAACTCCGCAGAAAGAATCGCACCAAATTCCACTACATCTCCCATCCTCAAATACCCAAACTGTTGAGTTTCCTAGGGAAATTTGGTTGCCAACTAACGGGTGGGTCACAGATTCTTTGGAGAATAACGCTTATGTTCCTAAAGGATCCTTAGGCTCTGTGGTGATAGAGTTGCAGAGTGAAACTTGATTTGTAGCAAGCAGAAAGCTTGGGCTAGCAACAGGAGGGTTAAAAAAAGTACCTGTGTTCCTATCCTGAGCATCGTTTAATTCGTCTTGATTATGGTCATTTAAAAAAAATGGAAAAAAATTTAGATGACAGATCTCTTTTCTTTTCATGTTAGTTGAGAAAAGATTTTTTTTTTTTTTTAGAGAAAAGATTTTTAATCAGCCCCTTCCATGAAAACCTTCTATGAGTGTTTTTGGTATTTATTGGGTACCTTGGAGAGATCAAGTTTTCTCAAGGGCTTTCACCTTGTACAGAAGGGGATGGGCAATTTATGTTAGCAAAACAAAACAAAACAAAACAAAAAAAACCCCAAATTCTTGTGAACCAGATAGTGTTGTGAATTCTATACCATTGGTGTGTTTCTGCCATTTTTGTTTTTAAAAACTAAGTTCAATGAACGAATGCTATAGGTCTAGGTCTGGATGAACCAAGCCCATCCCTTCTTCCAGTGGCATTTGAACTTGGGATTAGCTCAGGCAACTCTGATGATTGCTAGCCCTCATCTCTAACCCTGAAGGGAGCCGAAGGATTTCTCGATCATTACGTGTTGAGAGGGACCCCTTCCCTCCTCACCTCACAAGCTGAATCAAGTAGGTGATGGTTCAGGCATGAGTCCAATCCTCTTCAGTTTTTCCCTCTGCAAAAAAAGGAGAGCCAAAGAAGAATGAGTGATTAGACTTTGTAACTGCTCATTACGGGGCCATTCATTACACTTTTTAGTATGCGGTATGTTAATACGCCTAGATATTACGGCAGAGGGTCCATAACTAATCTACTGTAATAAATAAGACTAATGGCCATGGTACCAGTATATTCTATGGATATAATGTGCTGCTGGCAAAGTGTGACATTTTAAATAAACTTTATTCTTGAGGTATTTAAAAAAACATAAAGGCAGTAATGAAATATAGAGCACAACATTAGTTGACACAGCAATTCCTGCCTCCCAAGACCCTGCTAAATAACCAGAGTTTAAATCTTCATCTTGAAATACACAGCTCATCTATGATTTTAAGTGAGTTGTAAAACTTTTATGGAGTGTGCCTTAACTTTATTTAAAAAATATTCTCCACTTTTATGGTAAAGGTGACCCAGAAGTACCTTGTGAATAATAGAACAACATATTTAAGCTATTAAATTCACCTCTCTAGACAATACATGAGCCTTTGTGGTAATTCTGTCTCTCCTGGAAGGAAGGGAGAAGAGGGGAGAATCTTGAATTAACAATTTACCCCAAACACACTGATTTGAACTCCAGAAGTGACAGAGTTGTACCTCAAATGGACAGACTTCCAACTCCTGCCACCAAGTTGAAAAGAGAATTCAAAAGCTAAGGCCACTTATTATAGAAACCCAGAGAAAGTCAAATATTTGTATACCTGAGTGTTGAAATTGCAAAAAGTTCATACCCTGCACACCTGGTTTAGAGTTGTTGTTTTTGGACTTTCAAAAGCTGGCTTGGGCCCGTGGGATGAGTTCATTCCCATATATGGAGAACTAATTTTAAGTCCAAAAACTAATTAAGATACTCGAGAGTTTTTATTTATTGCCAGTTTCATCACTGAGTTGCAACTCCCCAATTACATCAAGCTCCTGTACATTTCTTTCTTTATTTTTTTTTTTTTTTAAGATTTTATTCATTCATTTGAGAGAGAGACAGACAGAGAGAGCAGAAGCAGGGGGAGAGGCAAAGGGAGAGGGAGAAGCAGACTCCCTTCCAGCTGGGAGCTCGACATGGGGCTCGATCCCAGGGCCTGGAGATCACCACCGGAGCCCAAGGCAGACACCCAACCATCTGAGCTGCCCAGGCCCCCTGCTGTACATTTCTCTGTAAAGAACAAACCATTCCTTTTCTACCTTTCTCTTTTTTTTCTTGTTAAGCTTCCAGTCTTTGAAAATCGTTGCTGTCTATTAAATATATATATTACATATCTATGTATTTGTACACACACACACAGGACGGTCTCTAGAAGAACACAGTAAACACAGTACGTGCAGTCCCATGTGGAGACAGCAGGGTGTACCAAACACGAGACAGCAACGATCCATCTATTTCTTCTCTTTTTCACTGAATCACATAGAATAACTTGATCGCATCATAACCGATAAACAGCATTTAGCAAGTAGTTTCTCTTACGCAGCGCCATGGTAAGCATTATTCAAAAGCCACTAGTTTTAGTCACTGAAAGGAAGTTCGGCTTTCTGCATACTCCATAAAATATCCACTTCCAAAAATATTTGCCAGAGGGCAATTATTTTCAGAATTCAAGAGTCTTGTTAAGACCATTTGGATGACATGAATACTATCTGTTTCAGGATTTCTAGAGGGCAGGGAAAGGGGCACTGGGTTTGGGTTTTTTTCTCCATAGGAATCCACTGTGCGAGCATTAGCTGCCTTTTTATCAGTACTCAGAGCCCCTCTCTTTCTTCTGTCTCTACTTCCAGCCTTGGTTTCAAAGGGAAGAAGCCAAGGAGATGCTCAGCAAGGCTGGGAGGCTTGGGTCTGTGTCTGAGGTTGCCCCTGTGTCTTTGGGAGAAGTGTGCCGCTTAACCTGGCTGGCTGCAGAGCAGGTGGGCAGTGTGGACAGATGTTGTTTTATTACAGGGAAGGTTAGGTAAATGGTAAGTCTGCACTGGGGCAAGTTTTAGTGGGAGGGAAAAAGGAAATCCTTTCCCTTTTGTCAGTAGACTCTTCCATTCCTATCATACTGGTCAGAGGAGCAAGAGCTGGAAAGAGTGAAGGAGCGGCAGGAAGGTAGAGAAGAGGCCAGCAGGTGGGATTTGTAGGGAGGGAGGCACAGGGGAAGAGAGGAAGAGGCGGGAGAGATGCCAGGAGCTGGTGCTGGGGAGGAGGTCTGGGAGTGGGGCAGGGTGTGGAGGAGAGGAGGCACGGAGGCCTCCTTCCCGAGAAGCTACCTTCCCCAGGCGTCGTCCGGCCGCTCACGGTGCTGCTCTAATGTCTTCTGTTATAGCCTGAAACCAGTCAGACCATCATTGTGCTTTAAAAAGTTATGGAGGGACCTGTGTGGATTCTTTCTCAATAATTTTTATATCCTCCAAAGTGGAAGGAAATCAAATCCTCTGAAACACACACAAGTTTTGTCTTACAAAACAGAATGCATACTTCAGTTTACAAATATCCCTGTGGCTTTCAATTGATGTGGACACCAGTGTAATTATTTTGAAAATCAGAGCATTAAGGAGCCTTTTGGGGTGATGGATCTGTATCCTGAAGGTGGTTACACAAATCTATATATGTTAAAATTCATAGAACTATATACCAAAAGAAAAAAAGTCAATAATTTAAAAAGTAAAATAAAATATGGTATTTTACTGCCACAAAAAGAAGAAAGAAAGAAAGAAAGAAAGAAAGAAAGAAAGAAAGAAAGAAAGAAAGAAAGAAAGAAAGAAAAGCCCAGTTCCATTGTAAGATCCAAGGTCTCTGTCGGTCTGTCAGTCTTTCTTTAATTAGCATGAAGGCTAAAGTGGCTGTTGAAAAGAAACTAGATTTACTTGAAAGGTCCAGACTTGCTCTATACAAACCTAAATGCATCCAACCGAACAACACTATTCCACTTGTTGTGGAATTCCCAAAAAGTCACTTTCCTTGAGGAGCAGGTGTTTTGTTTCTCAACCACACCTCCCACCCCGAGATGCTCAAATAGACTAAAATTCAGGCAGTCTGTGCTCTCCTTCTGACTTTGCATCAAACTTTTCTTGAACTTGACTTGTCCTCCTCTGCAAAGTGGGCTTGATTCCTTTGCTTTCCTCGGGAAGATGGGTATGAGGAAGTGAGTCCAGGGAGAGAGCTGTGCAAACTGCTCTCTGCAACACAAGTCTGGGCATTCTTAGGACCAGCTCCATGTACACTCACGTCCAAAGACTGGACAGTGGGGTCGATGCAGCCTCTCTGCTCCTTTCCTGAAAACGAGAAACAGAAAAGGAGTTGGTTTTCCCTGTTCCCCACAATACTCTGAATGTTGACACTCCCAAGCATATGCTAGACAGTACCCCCCATGCCCTGCTATTCCAGGGAGAAGGGAGGATATAGTGGGGAATAATGTCTAGGGAGCTAGAGAAGCCCATCAGGGCAGGGATGAAAAGGCTCCAGGCACAGGGCTGAGGTTTGGATGGTATGCACCCGAATGGTCTATTTCCAGTTGGTATCCATCTGATTGGTCAGTGGCCGTGCTCCACCAATGTTCTCTGATGTTGAACATAAGCCCAAGGGCAGAGACCACGGGGCAGCATAAACCCGTGGGGCAGCTTAGTGTAAGAATTTTAAGGCCCTCGTGGTTTGATTCTTCCTCCGTCTTTTGAAAGAGACAGAGGGGCGCCTGGGTAGCTCAGTCATTAAGCGTCTGCCTTAGGCTCAGGTCATGATCTCAGGGTCCTGGGATCGAGCCCTGCATCGGGCGCTCTGCCTGGTGGAGAGCCTGCTTCTCCCTCTCTGTCTGTCTGCACTCTGCCTACTTGTGCTCTCTCTCTATCTCTCTGTCAAATAAATAAATAAAACCTTTTTTAAAAAAGAGAGACATGAATACAGGGAAATATCTCAGACATTGGGAAAGGCATCACTGCAGTGGAAAGTGGAAATGGACACATGGCCTCAGAGTAAGTAATGACTGATGATGAGTGGTCAATTACAGGACAGCTGCTGGTTGGCGATAGACTAGGGGTTCTTAAACTTTATGAGGCCATGGGCCCCTATGGCGGTCTGGTGCAATCTCTAGATCCCTTCTCAGGATGAAGTTTTTAAATGAAATAAAATACATAAGATTACAAAGGAAACAATTATTTCAAAATACAGGGATCCCATAGGTCAAGGTTAAAAGCAATTGTGCCTGCGTAGAGATATGGATGGTGTAATGTCAAATATTTTGATTTTTAAAGAGAAACCAGTGCCAATGTTTTAAATGAAACTTTCTGAGTTTTAAGTATCAACATGACATTTTTCAAACACTAAGCCAGGCTACCTCAGCAACACGTCTGGGTTGGGTGGGCTGCTAGCCACCATTTCAAAACCTCTGTGTTAGATGTTGTAGGAGACTCTTTGTACAAAAGGAATGGTGACAATCCCACGTGATGTCAACAGATAAGACTGGGAACAGTATCACAGCCAAACCAGAGAAAGCCTAACACATGGTCATTTCTCCAATGGAAGAGTATAAAATATGGCAGAAAAGATGCATGTGTCCTGTGTGCTTAGATTCAAGGTCGTAACAAGGTCAGTCATTATTTTCTTCCTTTGTGATTTCAATTTTAGCATCCCCCCTTCCACTGTGATCTCCCACTGAGATACTTAGATAGATTTTAGGTTGGGCTTTGGAATTTAAGGTTTTTAATTTGCTTTCATCACTTCTTTCCACTAACTCTTAGAAAATGGATTTTTTTTCACCCTGATGCGAAAGAGGTGAGAGTTAATGTCATGCTGTCAGCATAGAAAGGTAATACAGGGGTAGACACTAAAGGAAAAACAGGGGAAGGTCCTTATTTCACTGAAAATTTCTTACAATAATTATATCTAGAAAGGAGTTTTACCTGTTCTGAACTTGACTGAAATTAGGTAAGATCAGATCATTATATTTTCATATAATTAGAAAATATATTGGTCTCTCAGAAGAGCTGTGGAATCCATATACATTTGCTTATAAATGGGTCCCCACCTTCCAATAAATGGAAGCCATACCGTAAGGCCAGTCAGTTATTTTTTTCAAATGGAGTCAATGAAATATATAGGGATGACCTTTCCTAAATCAGTGGCTTCTAAATTTTTTGACCAACAGGTGTAGAAGCGAAATATATTTTACATCATTATACATGTGTGTGATTACATATATACATACATTTATAAAAACAAAAGTTCCATGAAACAATACTTGCTCTTGCCAAGAGACATGTTTTCTAATTCTATTCTGTTCTTTTTCATTTTAAAATGTTGGTCTGAACCCACTGAATTGATTTCACAACCCTCTAGTGGTCCCTGACTTGCACTTTGAGAAGCAACGTTACGATAAGTCACCATGTTTCTGTGCCTCTAGGCACAGTCCCCCATTCCCAGATTCTCCCCCAGAATACTCCATGGCCCTTTGAGTCTGGACCCAGCCCTTCTTTCTTCATCCATGCTTGTTGAAGACTAGGTGTGTGGTTCTGTATAATAATCACCTTCCATTCTCTCAATTATTTAATGTATTCATTTACTCATTTTTTCATTCTTAGTTTCATTTATTCAAGAAAATATTTCTTGAATATTCACTATGTGAAAAACACAGGTCCTACATCTAGGACAATAGGCATGTAAATGGATTATCATGTCATGTATTAAGAACTGAGCTAGGTATGCCCAGATAGTAATGGAATCACAGAGAAGTGGCAGCTGGTGGTGGTGAGTTTGAAAGGATAGGTTGGGCCGGTTGTCTGACTGGATAATCTCTTGCAGGCATCTCTATGACCTCTAAAATAAGCTCTAGGGTTGGAAGTGAGTCCATGCATCTGAGGCCTGGAGGGTTGGGGTGGGCATGGGAAGGGAGTCTGTGCTGACAGGGTGAGCTGAAATCTCTGGCTTATAGTGAGAAGAGGGGAGAAGAAGTGATGAGATCATGGGGTTGTGGGAAAATGTGGAGCTCTCCCCACTTGGTGCTAAGTTTTTCTCCCCCAGAGAGTTGACATCGCAAAAGTGTATCATTTTCACATCAACAAAGGATCTTATCTTTCACTGTGACACTCCCTAAGAATTGATCTGCAAATGACAAAGACTAGTCCTGAGCTGGGAATGAACAAGAACTCTCAAGATCACTCCTCATGAAGAACCCCTTCTTCCTCTGAAAGTTCAAAATTACGAGATCCAGTTAGAGCTGGAAAAAAAAATCAGTAACAGTCCTCCAGCCCCTTCCATTTTATAGAGGAGGACAACCGAAGCCAGTGACCTGCCCAAGTCCACGCAGCTAGTCAGTGGGAGAGTCGGGCCTGGGAGCTGGTCTTCACCTCGTGCCATGCCCATGACTACTTGATGGGGAGCTTCTGGAGGGTTGGACACAGAAAACATGGTAGCTTCTCCTTTGTCTCATTGTCTTTTGCTGCTTCTTATTCAAGCCAAGGGAGGCACCTATACAAGTGGGTCACTCTTTTGGTAGATGCTGGCTTCTTGTTTAGAGGGCACAGCCAAAGGGACAAGTCACTGCAGTATTTGATGGAGTCTTCTTTGTTGGAACAGCAAACATCCGGGCTGGCAGGAGCTTTGGAAACTTACCCCATTGATGTGTTGAGCTCTCTTCAGCTCCAAATTCCCTCCCTCCTGGTGCCTTAGGGAGGGTCCTCAGGGTTAAATGCATTTAATTTGTTAAACCTCTGTCTAATTTTGTCTTTGCATTGATGAAATGCAGCATTGTTAATAATTGAGTGTGTATAAAAATCACCTAAGGAACTTGTTAAAAATGCTAATCCCAGAACCTATCCCCCAGACATTCCAATTCTTATGTCTTGGTGTAAGTGAGCCCAGAAACCTGCCTTTTAAATATCTCCTTCAGGATGGTGATACATGTATCCCCTTAGGACACATTTAGAAAAAAATACAGGAGTAAGAGCGTAAAGGGTTTGAAGAAAATGGAGAGTTGGGCTCCCTGGAATTTGTTTCTTTTCCTGACTGAACGACGTTAAAGGACCAAAACAACTTCCTTCAACTAAACCACTGAGGCTACTCAGAATAGCCTCCTTTCCCCAAATTGCCAAGAAATCTCCACAAGTTGACCCGCAAAGAAGCAGAATTGGGGGTGTGAACGGCATTGAAAAATATCACATTACAAGTCCTATAATGTAATTAGCAGCGGGGCCTCAAACCCCAGGACAAAGCAGCACCAGTCTAAGTAACAGATCCCACAGTGGCCACAAGGTGGCGATCTTCTGCATCTATTTGAAACGCTCTGCTTTCTCATCAGGTTTAGCTTATTTTCAATATTAAATACATCATTAGTTTTAGAAGTATGCATTAATTTTAAAAGGATGCAAGAAGAAATGGTATAACAGGCAAGGCTTCAAACTCGCATTTCAATCAAATACTGACATTCTCTAGATGGAAGAATTTAGTGAGATTTCCACATCAAACCCCAGAAAAAAGATAAAAATCTGTTTGAAAAAGGCTGTAGTCTTTGCAAAATGAAAAATGTCACTCAAAGAAAGTGTCTTAAAAGCTTTCTGAGAAGTTGGGTTTTTTGGTTTTTTTTTTTTTAAACTAGCAGGTACAATCTGGTCATTAAAAAATAAAAGCATCATGTGGTAAAATTTCTTTTTTATTGGTCTGAAGTCAGGATCAGAAAATGAAAAAGAAAGAGAAAGGGAGAAAGAAAAAAGCTCTGGATAAACATAATACCATGACAGTTCTGAACCAGAAGTGACAGGGAGACTCAGCTTGGCTGGTGTGGACCTGACTTTCATCCAGCAACTCTGCTGGGCCTCCTGGGAGGTGTGGCAGCAGGTGAAGAAGCTGGTGGGCAGAGAGCAAAGAGACGGGGCTGTGAGGACTTACCATGGTGCAATGTCAAGACAAGCAGCACAGCCGCAGACAACTGGAAGGCCAAATCCTTGGCAAGGTCACTGTGGGCCTGCGACCTTGGACACAGAGAAGCCTGTGGTTGGGTTTACAAGAAGACCAAGTCAACGTTCCACAGGGATGGGCTGCAAAAGACAGCAAAGGCCTCAGGCCAGTGGAGAGTGCAGGAGACAGGGTTGTTGGTCACCTAGTGGGCTTTGAGCCATAGGTGTCCAGGTCTGTGCACGCTTAGCAGGGAACAGCCCTTGGCCATGGCCTCAGAGTAGGACGTCCCTGACACATTGGAATGTAGGAACAGTGTGTCTAGGAAGCTTAGCAAGAGGAGGGTGTGGAGGAAAAGAAATCAATCCTCATTTTTCAAGAGCACATGGGAAAGTTGACCTCATATCTTACCTTCTCATTTCAGCTTCCTCTGAAGAAGAAACATTGGAAGGCATGAGGACAGCACTGAAAGAAGAACAAAGGGCCATCAGGACTAAAAGGGGGCAAGGAGATAGAGCAGTCCTCCATAGCTGGGCCTTCCTCACATTTGCTGTCCTTGTTTCCCTCACTGTGCTCTTGATTGGGATAGGAAATGGTTGGAAGGCGGAAAACTCTTGTGAAGAAGAAAGGCTGAGGGGGCCCTTTTCTTAGAAATTTGGAGAGTGCAGGAGAGATCTCTGGGATGTTTCTTTTCCTTTTTTTTTTTTTTTTTAAAGATTTTTTTATTTATTTGGGAGACAGCGAAGAGCAGTGAAGGGCAGAGGGAGAAGCAGACTCCATACTAAGCAGGGACCCCAAAGCAGGGCTCCATCCCAGGACCTTGGGATCATGACCTGAGCTGAAGACAGATGCTTAACCGACTGAGCCACACAGGCATCCCTCTCTTTTCTCTTTTCTTTTAGAGCAGGGGACTGGTGCAAAGGCCCTGAGGTCCTGGTTGTTTTAAGGGACAGCCACCCTTTGGCTATTCTCTGTTCAGGCCCACTCACTACAAGGAAAATCTGATGAGAGCTTTGGCAGACAGGTTTCTCTCCAAAGCCAGTGTGTCTGCAGGACAGTGTCCCAGGAGAACCTTCCCTGGACTGCTAGGCAGCTGAGGGAGATGCTTATATAGCTGAGGAGAGGGGATATCTAAGAGACATTCCCCTTGGCAAGACCGTTTTCCGACTGTGTTATCCATGGATCTAGGGAGACGGGCTGCCCAAAGCTAGACACAAGGAAAGAGATCAAATCTTGCCAACTGTCATCAGACGCTAGGCCATGCATAATGTCAGATACAGTAGGTGATTTAAGGGTAAGCAGTCTTATTTAACGACCCTCCAAATGAAAATCATATCCTCCACTCAGTGTGATAAGTGCCTTACATTTGGGGTACATGTTTCAGTGACCTGGGCTGATTTACTTACATTCAGGCAATCAACTCTTAGAGGCAGGAATGGAGAAACATAGTTTGTTTTAAGAAGCAAGTTTTTGAGATTTTGTTTGTTGGAGTTTTCCTTGCATGGCAGATTACATCTCCAAAGGTGAGGTTTCTGATCTACAATAAGCAGCACTGGTGCTCAGAGCGATTTTCCGATGAATGGGAGTGGATTTGCACAGACTTGTCCTCTTCAGTCTCTGCATACCCATCAGCATTGCGCAGGCAGTCAGCCCAACCCACAGAAAGTGAGGACAGCTCGCAGGCTCGCACAAGGGCTGGACTTCCGGTGTGAGTCTCATGGATCCAGAGCTTGGGGCAGCTGCTCCACTTGCTTCCACACCCCTCACTATACGTAACACATCCACAACTGGAAATGAATTTTGTCTTAATTGAGACATCTTTGCAAGTATGAATGGTTACATCATAAAATAAGAAATAGAGACAATGTCCCTCCAGAGACTTAGAAATATTAAATGAATAATAAACTAAATGTACTGTTCTCGGATCAAAGCAGCTCTATTTAACTAATTGAGAGAGTTTCTTGTAATTAGATTTCTTTTAAAGATTTATTTTTAAAAAACAATGTTTCCTTTGGAAGCAGATGCTGTGTTGACTGGTAGTCAAATTACCAGAATCTTAGGCATGTTAATATCACTTTAGATAATTAGCTGCATTGCTTTAATTTCCAACTACTGTGCCTTTGAGTTCTGTCTGGCAGTCATGTGGGTATTAGTCTCACAGGAAACTTGCTGAATGGCCAATATGTTGAATGCCTTGGCAAGGCCACAGAATTACAATACATGGCATGCTTTTTGCAGTAAGTGGAAGACTATGTAGTTTGTTGTCCAAACTGGGATACTTTTGAGAATAAAAGGAGGCACAATTAATAATCACTCCAGGGAAATGGTTATAAACTGGGACTTCCTTGCCTATGAGGCAAGGTTTTTCTTTCAAAGTTGTTCCACAGAAAGGTGGAAGATGCAGATATAGTTATACATGTTATTCAAGTTCTCATGAAGTTACTCATATTCCAGGTCAAGTTCCTTTTCTGTCTGTTTGTTTTTTGTTACCTAGAAAATACTCTTTAGGTGAGACATTCTGAAATGATTCAACCACTGCTAGTTTTGCATTTTTGTAGAGGTCAGATAATGGAAAACCGATTTAAAAAGAAGGTGTAGGAATTTGACACAGATTTAGTAATTTTTCCTGGGGGTCGTCCCTCAAAATTTCAGTTGCTAAATTTTGCAGTTATAAAAACAAAAAGATAAAGTGGGTGGGCTGTCAACTAATAGGATGAATGGAAATTCCTATTTTTATGAAAGCATATGGTTTAGAAGAAATTTTTCAAGAACATCATCATGGCTGTTTTTTAAAAGTACTATCCGTCAAATAACTGAAAAGCAAGAAGATATGGGCTCTGGATGACACAGCAAAATATAAATAAATTGGCTGTCGTGATGAAGGAGACAACAAAGACAGAATATGTGCATGGACACTGAACATAAAAGTGGGGAGAAGGCAAAATTAAGCATTATTTTATGTAATACCTGATTTTTAATATCAATATATAATTTAATTAACAAATTAAGGATTATGATTAGATACTTGAACATTTTGTTCATATTCCAAAAATTTATGTATTTAAATTGCCCAAAAACTTTCCTTTGCATCTTCTTATGGGGAATCACCCAGTATCTGGGGTCAGCTTATTTCCAGGCATATGTTATCATTGCCACATGGGTTTCTGTCCTGTGTAGGTTTGTAGCAACAGGCAGGGTGGATAAGGGGGTCCCCCTGACTTTCTGTTAGGGCAGAAAATTCATCAGGACTCCAGATGATAGACTAAAACATTGAGCCTGTGAGCTATGTCTTTTTTTGTCCTAAGTCCAGCTGCTATCTTTGAAAATACTACCATGCAGGGGAGAAGGGATCATGACTGTGAGCAGGTCCTGAAGTTTAATAGATGACCAGAAGGGTCTCTATAAGCAAAGTCTCTCAGGGTTACACTGAATCGCTCAGGGGCAGTTCCTTTCCAGCCCAGGCTCTAAGAAGCCTCCATCATGGACCTAACTTCATTTGGTGTCAAGGTGGCCTGGGGTACATTTATCAAAGACCAGCCACTGTATGGATCTAGAAAGAAGAATGTGTCATCCTGGTCTCTTCTGGCCTCCTGGGAGCTTAGAGTCTAGCCGGGCAGATGGATAAAATTCATTCTTGGACTAACCAGCTCTGCAACTTCAGGCAAATCCCTTAAACTTTCTGAGGGAATCAGAGGAGTTTTCTTTCAGAGTTATTTTATCTATGAAAATAGAAGCAAAAAGGCAGTGAAATGTTAACATAAATGGTACAGAAAATGAATACCTGAGAAGTAAAAAGAAATGAGATCAGTGTGCTATAGTGATTGGGGAAATCCTCTGGTTTATTAGACTTTTGTGATAAAAAGAAATTAGGCTTCCGCTCTCCATTTACTGTGGACTAAGTTTAATGGATTTTGGAGTAGAAGTATACTGAGGGTCAGGGAGGAGAATTCACTTAGTTAGGCCTATACCGACACATAAAAGGCCCTTAAGAACCAAAGAAAACGGTCTAGCCTCCCAAACCCTAAAGTAAGGTATTATTACTTGGTATGTTCAGTGCCTTGGGGAAAAGGAAATCATGTGGTCCTGTGGCCTTCCTCTTAAATTTGATGATTCCATTCTCTTGATTTGGCCCTGTGAAGGAACTTCAGAGATTTTGAGGTGCTAAGAGCAGGCTTAGGAATGGGAGAGGTGTATAGAGATGGGGAGTCACGGTGTTGGAACACCTCCCAGACTGCTGGGGTACTTGGTTGATCTGGCTGTTTTAAGGATTTTATTTATTATTTGAGAGGGAGAGAGAGGGAGAGAGAACACAAGTAGGGGGAGCAGCAGGCTGAGGCAGAAGAAGGCTCCCTGCCGAGCAAGGAGCCCATGAGGGACTCAATCCTAGGACCCTGGGATCATGACCTGAGCTGAAGGTGAATGCTTAGCTGACTGAGCCACCCAGGTGCCTGATCTGGTTGTTTTCTAAGGAAAATCTGGAGAGTCAGACAGTGTCAGTTTAGGAGGCTTATAGCTTTGATGTTCTTCATTTTCTAACTTGCTCTAGTTGCCTCTTGGTTGGCAACACATTGGCGAAAAATCAGGTACATGAACTTCTTTGTAGAACTCATACAGACCACAATTATGCCATCAAAAGGCTGTGAGATAAAATTGAGACAACAGATTCCATGCCTGTTGCAATCCAGGTGGTTCTAATGCCTACACTTTTTGTTTTCCTTAAAACTGGAATCCGTTGGTTTGGTAAAATACCTCCTTGCTTTCTTTAAAAAACATTTCTTTCTTGTTTTAAGCAAAGATCATAGCCATCCAGTCCTGTTTATCATCACAATTAACATCAAAAAACCTCCCTCAATGGGGCACCTGGGTGGTGCAGTGGGTTGAGTGTCTGACTCTGGTTTCTGCTCAACTTGTGATCTCAGTGTCATGGGGTTGAGCCCTACACTGGGCTCCACACTCAGTGTGGAATCTGCTTGACACTCCCTCTTCCTCTGCTCCTCTCCGCCAACTCTTTAAAATGAGTAAATAAATCTTAAAAAAAAACAAAAACAAACCAAAAACCAACATCCCTCAGGTGTCTCCTACCTTATGTTTTGGGCTCATCACTCAGAAAGTACATCTTCAATAGCTGAAGGTTGCACTTTGTTCTGGGCAGCCCATTTCATAAGAGGTATTGGAGACCAGAAAGTTTCCAGGAGAGGGGAATGGTATGGGATCTGGAAACTATGATAAATGAAGACCAGACCAAAGAACTGAGGGACTCTAGTCTGCAGGAGTGAAAATTAACCTAAAAATTGAGAGCCGGCAGCTGCCCATTCATGCAGAAGTAGGACCAGATACTGCTCATTTTGGCTTTGTACAAGGAGGAACTTAATAAAACTTAGGGCTCACCAGCCTTGGAATGGGCTGGGGTGAAGTCATGAAGTCATGAGAAATGTCCTCAGAGAGATGAGGCGGGTCTCTTTCAGGGATGCTGTACCCATACGCCTCCCAGGTAGCTTGTGGTGAAAGGCTCTGAGTTTAAACTGGGGATACAAATAGATGTATGACAAAGTGCCTACTGTCTTCCGGAAGAAACGATGCATAAATAAAAATGTAAGTAAACAGTGTAGGAAGTGCATGTCACAGACTAACTGACATACTGAGAGCTGAAGGCTAGCCGCGAATTGGCGGGATGCAGAAGGTTTCATTAGGAGGTGGGATACCGAGTGAGTGTTGAAATGTGGCTGAGACTCAGATAAGTGATTGGGAAGATTCTCAAGGTGCAGCTGGGGATACGGGGAAGACTAGAAACAAAGGGCTGTGTGGGAACCATGAGGATGCATAGAGCAGAGAAGAGGGTTTGTGAGGGGAGGGCTCACAGGGATTGGAGGTAGCTGGAAAGGCACAGTCTAGAAATCCTTGAACTTTAGGTTGTTGGAGTAAATTCTCTACTGGTACCTGAATTACTAAACAGCAATGTCTTTCATACTTGACAGGCACTGTTGGCTTCCTTGTGCAGTGCCTCAGAAAGGACAAATGTTAGTGTAGAAAGCAAATAACATCATGGCATTTTCCTGACCTCTTTCATCAGTGGAGTCTCTAGCCTTAACAGGCTTTTAAGGGAAATAGTACATTCTTTTGGCATTTGCCGGTATTAGCCTACCCACCCCTAAACCCTCAAAGCCCACTCTATAATTTCCCCCAGGAGGCCAGAGGTCATTTAGAACAGCAAGTGTAGGCAACACCCAGCTATTAGAACTCAAATTTCAGAGCTCTCCCTAAATTCTGGCCTGAAGCATTGTGGAGATGGCAGGGGGCCCCAAAGGTGGGGAGCCTTTGAGGTTGGTATTTCCTCCCTGCAGTGAAGGCGTGTGGTTTCTGAGGTTGGCATGGGTGGTAGGCTGGGTTCCTTTAGGGAGGGGTGCAGTTCCCCTCCCAGGGAGTCCTCTCTCCTCAGCCCTGGCTGCAGGCCTTACTCTGGGTCCTTCTGCTTCCTCGAAGGCACATACTTGCCTGTTCTCCCTCGTCCTGCATTTCGCAGAACTCCTAAGGTGGGAAGCTCAGAGGAGTCTCAGAGCTGTTCCTGTGACCTGCTACCCAAGGTGGGAGGGGAGGTCCAAACAGAGAGTGCTGAAAAGCAGCTGTTCCACAAGGGATCTTCCAGTGAGTCTACGGGCAGCCACCCAGCTAGCCAGTGTTTCTGTGGTTTCCTGAGAGAAGAAGAAGCTGGAATTGCGCAGTGCAGTAGTTGGTCCGCCGCAGCGTGATTGCTTGGCCAAGATGGCGGCAGTAACCCCTGGCTCCGTAGAGGAGGTGTGTGCGGATAGCTGCCCCACATGTTCTCATCAAGGGGTCCAGAAGCCCTTCAGCAGCTTCCACATTGGCCTACTCTTGAGGTTTAAAATGCTACCATTAGGTCGCCTGGGTGGCTCAGTGGGTTAATACCTCTGCCTTCGGCTCAGGTCATGGTCTCAGGGTCCTGGGATGGAGCCCCGCATTGGGCTCTCTGCTTGGCAGGGAGCCTGCTTCTTCTTCTCTCTCTGCCTGCCTCTCTGCCTGCTTATAATCTCTCTCTCTCTCTCTCTCTCTCTCTCTCTCTCTCTCTCTCTGTCAAATAAATAAATAAATAAATAAAATCTTTAAAAAAAAATAAAATCCTACCATTAGGATGGTAGCAAATGACTGGATTTTACTATAAATCTCACTCTGTGGTTCTCTTTAAAAATGCAATTTCACCTGATACAATAAATTAGTTTATTGGGTCATTCCTCCCTCGTAAGAGGACTGCATTGTCCTGGAAGCATCAGGAGTTGGAGAAGGTAGCCAAAGACAGCTGAATATTTTGAATCGAGAGAGCTAAGCGTACTGAGGGCCACATTTACTTCCTTTAGGATTTGCCGTGGGCCGACACAGACCCAGTCAAGTAGCATCTCCTGGCTCTGGGCTCCCAGAGCTCAGGGTAAGGCTCTCGTCTCTAAAATGGATGGTTCTGAAGCCCTGTTTTATGTTCACTTTCTCCAGCAGCAAAATATACAGGAAACCAGAGTTTAACCATGCTCACCAATCCCGCCCTTCCAACCTTGAGCTGCTCTGTCTGGCATTCTTGCATTCATTTCTTGCTCAAGGTCTTGTCTTGGAAGTTTGCTAGAGACTCTCAAGTCTGTTTTCTGTGGGAAGAAGTCTCGTTTTCACTGAGCAGTTACAGCACTCATTAGGGTATGGAAAGTTCTCCATTCCTATCCCGTCCAGAAGCCAATGTCCTGGGATCATCACATGTAGAGCAAAAACTTATGCTCGGATGCTTGCCAGAGAGAACCGTCCAGCAGGTGTCAGTAAGTTCTAAGCTGTGCAGGGAGTCTGGCTTGACATTCAAGTGTGCTCTTTTCCAAACCGGCTTAGCTTTCAAGGACTTCCTAAGGGGATGTGCCTGACTGACATGGGGAAGGGCCATGAGTCGTGGAGCTCCCAACGAGGAGAGCAAGGAGAGAAGAACTGAGATTTGTCGTGTGTCTGAGGATTCTACGAAGTCTGTGCTCTAGAGCCCAGGCTGAGAAATACGTGGTGATTGACCAGGCAGAGATCACAAGACACCAGACAGCAGCTCAATCTGCCTTTTTCATGGCCTTGGGGCAAGTCCAGTCTGGCCTGACCCAGAGGCAGCCTGTTCAAACCAGCCTCAGGTTTCTCATTCAACTTGAATGAGGCCTGAACTGAGGTAATCGTGAAGAGCCCAGGCACTGTCAGTCCAACCCAGGGGACACCACTCTACACTAAGGTGGCCTTCTACCACATAAAATTGTGCAAACTGAAAGCACTAGAACCACCATAGCCTGGCTTGGGGCCCTGTTTCTGGCTTAGCGTCAGACGGGGTTCCAGGAGAGATGAGGCAGAGGTATGAAGAAGAGTGTTTACCTCTCTTTGTCTTCTTTGTTTAGTCAGCATGTATTGAAAGACTGCTATTTTCAGGGGTAATGCTAGAAACTATGGAGGATACAGGGAGATAGAAAGTTAAGGGATCAGGATATTAAAGTGGACTCTGGGATTCACGGTCATTGTCAATCAGCTACTATCCTGTCCTTATTGTGCGTGCTTTCAATTAGAGGAACTCCTCCCCAGTTTAGAGGATCTTGATAATGTGGTCAACCAGGCATCATACCCTACAACCACGGGGTGGGATTGTGACCTAACCTGGCTAATCAGTCTGCTGACATCACTATATGTTTTCTCTGTTTCTTACAGCTAAAGGAAATGAAACTAACCCATAGATGGACGATATTTGATCTGCTGAACTGTTTGACCGCTATATGAACACCAGCATGAAGTTTCCCAGAGAAAGGATTGACTGATCCAAAGATGTTCTCGTTGTATGTGGGATGCAGTTGTTCAAGTACACAGGTATTGAAATTGGTTTTCCTCTGATAATCAGCTACTAGCATTATAAACTACTGGGACAGGGGATGTCTACAAGGTTGATTTTCTCATTAAACTTAGATTAATGAGTGCTGAAGGACAAGGATCGTGTCAAATAGTTGGCCAATGGTTTTTGAGCCCTTGGAGATGCTCTGACATGGGAGTCACTTGGCCAGTAGTAGAAGGATCCTGACCACGGACTTTGAAAACCAGGTTCACAAGTTTGAGGAATAAAATTGCCCATTTAAAAAAGCCAAAATACCAGCTTTGCTTCTTTATTCTGAGATATTGGATACATTGCCATTAGAGAATAGCCAGGAAAAGTGCTCGATAAGTTTCCTAAGCCATTCTCCAAGATTCATAATGTCTCGCATTATGTTATTAAAGTGATATTTTGTGTTTTGCAGTTTTCTTTGTCAAAGTCTAACCTAAAGTCTTTCCACTTGAGCCTGAAAGGGAGAGGGGGTGGCAAAGAGTCCATTTACCACGGTTACAGTCCCAGGTGCTAAGCAGAGACAACATGTGTTCCTGTCAAGTCCAGGGGTGGTCTTAAAATTGATCTTTGTACTTATAATTGACCTTGGCATTCATTACCAATCCATTAGTGTTGGCCTACTGTATGCCACACAAGATGAAAGCTACTTTCCAGCATGAACTGTAATCAGTGATACGTGTTTATGAGACCCTGAGCAGAAATTTTGCTAGCTCTTATCTGTTCATAAGCTGGTGTAAGGCTCAGAGAAAGACACAACTTCAAAATCAATCAACTATAGATTGTGACAGTGATGCTGTGAATATAAATGTTTATGGAAAGGCAAATGAAGATAAGACCAGTTACTTCTAAGTACTCAACATGTCAGTTTCCCATCCCTGTGGGCAGAAGATAAATATTCATTGAACAAAGCAAAGAATGGCACTCAGTTGAAAGGGGTGCAACGTTTCACTTTTCCAGAGGTGTTTTGCTTCACACTGACAGGTCCCAGACAGTCAAGGAGACCCAAGGTCATCTGTATGTGCTTTAAAAAAAAGAGATACCTGCTTCCACCAAACCCTGGTTAGTCTCAAGTCTGCACTGGGTTGGGAAAGTTTCCTATCTTCAAGCTCATTTGTTTCCTAAAATCTCAGACTCATTCTCACCTCAGAGAGTCAAACAGTCTTTAACTTGACATAGAGGATGGGAATGTAAGAATCCCCATAAGGGGGACATATTAGTTTCCTAGAGCCATTATAATAAAGTACTACAAACTGGGTGGCTTAAAGCGATAGAAATTTATTGTCTTACAGTTCTGAAGGCTAGGATTTCAAAATCAAGATGTCAGCAGGGTTAGTTCCTTCTGAGGGCCTTCAGAGACCATTTGTCCACTGCCTTTCTCCCAGCTTCTAGTGACATCCAGGAATTAATAACTGGCAATTCCTGGCATTCTGTAACTTGTAGATACATCTCTCCAATCCTCATGTCCATCTTCACATCGGTGTTTGTTCTCTGTCTTCACATGGCCATCTCTTTATAAGGACACCAGGAATGTTGGATTAGGGGCTCACCCTAATGACCTCGTCTTATCATCTTAATCAATTAAATCTGCAACAATGCTATTTCCAAATAGGGTCACATTCTGATGTACTACAGGTTAGGGCTTTGACATTATCTATCTATCTATCTATCTATCTATCTATCTATCTATCTATCTATCTATGGCTCTGACATTATCTATCTAATCTAAAGAGAGAGAGAGAGAGATTTTTGTGGGGGATGGAGGGGAAACAATCCAGCCCACAATAAGGAATGAGGAATTATCTGACCCTGTCCAATAACGAATGTTGCCAAAGCATATAAGGTAAATCTTAGATAGGCTTGATTTGTGGTGGCAGGTCCATGGGGTCGTTGAAACTAAGACATCCAATAATGTATTCCCAATGAATAAAAGTGTTTCTGTTTCATTGTTTTTCCATCTCAGCTCTGATTAGAATGTCAACTGTCACCTAAAGAGTAACTTCTTTATCCCAGGACCAATTTTTCAGAATCATCTTATTTTTAGTTTCCCAAATTTGAAGATGTCAGTAACACATCTTTTGGTATTTGTATCAATAATATGAGTTTCCTGTATTTGTCTGGGTAGCTTCTCCCCCCAGAGTTTTCTGCCTACCGGGTTTTTGACATGGCTTCAATACATGTAGAAACAGAAAAATTATCCAATAGAGGCTAAAGTAATATGGGGGTGATTTGTTAAAAAGGTTGTGTCTTTAGGATAAGTGGACACTTGAATAGTTGATTTCAAAGAACTAGATAACTCCCTTTTCATTGCACCAATAAGAAGGACAACCAAAGTAATCATACTTTGCTGCATGTGTTTGCTAGTTGTTTATAACTTCTCACTGGGCAGATGCTGGAATGATGTATTTTGTATTATGCAGGAACACTAGACAGACAGCTAATATTTTTTTTCCAGTTCAGTTATTCATAACTCAGTACTGCTATAGAAAGAAGTCATCTCTTTCCTTTTACTGCAGAAAAGGAGTTTGTGCTACTCTTCACCATTGAGTTGGAACAGCCTGTGGCTAATGCAAAACCACATTGGGAGAGAATTTTTTACTCTCTGCTTTTTGATCTCCCCAAAGTCGTCACTGTCAAGTGTGGACATTAAAAGCTCTATTGAGAGTTTTTATAGAGATAATAGGGAGAAAGAGAGGGTTTTATGTGTCCAACACTTGGACTAGATTTAACTTTCTCGCTGGGGAACAGGTCAGCAAGACTAGTGTATGCGTGGTCTAGACAGTAGGGACCAATGGGGCATCCGTAATTTTCCCCAGGGAGGTAATGCCTTCCCTTGAGAACTGTGGGGTTCTGCCTACTGCACTAAGGAGATCTAATCCATTTTGGCTGGTTGCACTGAGATACTCTCTGTTCCCAATTAAATCAATTATCTGGGTAATCTTCGTAATGAACGGCAGAAGACTTGAGCTGTCAGGACTAGCCGTAGCAAAAATATTTGGGCATGTAAGTTAAGCCACAGTTGTTCTGTGTGTGTCTGAGGCTGGGGCCAGCATTTTCAATTTGGTTCTAACCAAACAGCAGAAAGAGATTTTGACTAGAAGTCAGGAGATGGTGTTCCCTCTCCTTCTGGAGTGCATTAAGCAAGCTTCTTCCCTCAGAATGACTTACCGTTACATCTGCAAAATGAAGAAGGGAAGCCAGATAGTTTTAGTTAGTCTTTACAGAGCAAATGCTGACTATCAGGCATGGTAGTACGCATTATTTCATTTAATCCTCATACTCAACCTTTTATGAGAAACAAGGCACAGAGAGGGTAAGAAACTTGCCCAGCGCCACACAGCTAGTGATTTTCAAAGACCAGAGGCTCTCTAAGCTCCTTTCTGACTCTAATTTTAATGGCTACTCCTGTGGAAGTCAAGTGGAAGATCCTGTGTCCCAACTAAGACTTAGGTTAACTTAGATTCTTACTCCTCAAAGTCCATGGACAGTAACATAGGCATAACCTGCAATCTTTTTGGAACTTTGGAATCTCAGATCCCACTCAGAATCAGAACTTGCATTTTTGACTAGATAACAAGGTGATACCTTTGCCTATTAAAGCTTGAAGGGGCTGATCTAAGGCTGACCAAAGACCACATTGGAACTGCAAGGGATTTCTGTTTTCTGTCCCCAGTGGTAAGTGTTGAAGGCGCTAGACTAAGGGGCCAAGAGAGGGGTGAGGTACCTTCCTTCCTGCTGTTCCAACCCATGGGCCCTGGGCAAGGAGCTGTGTTTCTTCTTAGATTTCTTACCCAAGTCGTATGCTCCCAACTCTTGGCTCCACTTCCAAAAGGAAGCTTCCAGTAGCCAGAAGAGACCTTTGTATCTTTGTGGGCTGACTGTGGCGGGGAAGCCATCGTGAACAGATTAATGTACTTCAGGATTAAATTCTCCCATGTCCTTTTGCAGGCAGGAGAAATTTGCTGTTCTCACTTTCCCACAGGCTTCCCTCCTTTATTTCACAATGACTCTACACAAAAGCTTTCTATGGAAAGATAATTGGATTTCTAACTCTATTTGTTCAAAACTCACTTAACATTATAATGGCCCTAGTTATATTGTTTGTATCAACTCATCAGTAGTAAAGTACCAATTTCTGAATAAATATGTAGATTTTTGTACATACATCTAGCATTTTCCAGGTTTCTAGCCAGAAATAGAAATCCATTAATAAAAACGGATACCAGATACCTTGCTGCACTAGGCTTAAACATGCTGGGTAAGTTTAGATTTTCAACATCTGAGTACTATTTTTATCTTACCTATGTATGGATTTGCTTAGTGTTTAATCACTGTGGAACTTCTGGCAAACCGGTCACGGAAGAAGAATATAGCCTGCTGTACTCACCACTGAAGAGCCAATTAAACTCAGTCTAAAATGAATTAAACATATACTTTAATCTAACAGTGATTATCCCTCCCTCAGCATGGAGGTTACAACAGAACCGGGTTTCCTGTAAGACGAAAGTAGAATGTGTGTGTGTGTGTGTGTGTGTGTGTGTGTGTGTGTGTGTGTGTGTGTGTGTGTGTGTATTTCTAGGGATTTCCGTGTTTTCATTATGTATGTTGGATAGAGTTTCTTTTTCACCTTTATAAACGTATGAAAGAAGACCCTTTTTCTAAGATTTTACTTATTATTTATTTGACAGAGAGAGAGAGAATGCATTAGCAGGGGGAGTGGGAGAGGGGGAAGCAGGTGCCCCGAGGAACAGGGAGCCCGACCTGGGGATGGATCCCAGCACCCTGGGATCATGAACTGAGTGGAAGGCAGAGGCTTAACCGACTGAGCCACCCAGGTGCCCTACAAACAAGGCCTTTTTTCCATCTTTTTTCTTCTCTGTTCTTTCCCCTGGACAAGGAAGAGTCTACCACTCAAAGGAAACAAAGAGCAGAATGTATTATTAACCAAGCCAAAAACAACGACGTTGGTAAAACACAATCCTTCTGAAGAAAGCAGATGGTTGCGCTTACACGGGGTCTGGGGAAGCTCGGGGCTCGGAGATTGGTGGCCTCTCAGAAGCAGTGGTGGTCAGGGATTGGCTGTGGAAAGCGCTACTCAAGTATGCTGGCTTTCGGAAGTCTGCTCACCAATTCAGAGTTGTTCTTAATTGATTGGGAAGGATTTAAAATGGAACCTGGTGGTTACTTGTTACTGTGATCAAAGAGCATTCGGTCTCCTTCTTGAGTTGGGAGTATGGACACTCTTTATGTTCACCTCCTGTCCCCACCTGCCACCTCAGGCAGCCTGAGTACTCCCCGTGGTATGAGATATTAAGGAATTAAATCTTTTTTTTCTTTTTTTTTAAGATTTAATTTATTTGACAGAGAGACACAGAGAGAGAGGGAATACAAGCAAGGGGAGTGGGAGAGAGAGGGAGGCTTCCAGCAAGCAGAGAGCCCGATGCGGGGCTGGATCCTCGGACCCTAGGGTCATGACCTGAGGTGAAGGCAGACACTTAACTACTGAGCCACCCAGGTGCCCCAGGAATTTAATCTTTATCAGTCTGTTGAATCGTAAAGTGCCATACCTTGGGTAAATAGGAAACACATGGCTCCTGTGTGGGCCAGTCCCCTTCCAGGCTTGCTCAAAGCTCACGCCCCTCTTTGCCACGGGCCCAGATTAAGACTCTGGCTGCATTCTAACAGCCTCTGCTGATTAAGCGGAATTGCCAACTGATGGAAGATGATTGCCATCTTCCATGGAGGAAGGCTGTTTGCCATCCGGCTCTTGAACAACTTTGTAAAGTTTAACTATCCGGTGCCCCATTCTTTTAGGTTCTCCTTTCCAGTAAACCAGCTGGGGAGAGTTCCAGGCAGTTTTCCTCCAAAAATGTAATGCATTATACAATGCATGGTTGTCCTATAACTGTTTAGGGCCAAGATCCTGTGCTTCACTTTGTGGAAGAGATCTATTCCTGAAAAGGGGCACAATAGTGTGTCAATTAAGAGCACCAAGACAGCTAAACATGTGGATTCTAATTCAGGCTGAAACATCATTTACCAGCTGTGGGACATTGGGCAACTTCCTTAACCTCTCTAAGCCTTAGTTTCCTCTCTTGCAAAATAGGGATAAAGCACATAGGATTATTGGAAAGATTAGGTGACAGGAACATGTAAGACACTTAGAGGATGGTACCTAGAGGACTGTAGGTGCTCAAAATGTTGGTTACAGCATAATTTGGTATTTTTATCCGTAAAGAAATCCCAGACGTGGGAGTCAGAAGGTCTGAGTTGGAATATAGCTGATATTCCTTGCTGTGTGGCCAACAGTTAGTCACCAAAATAAGAATAATTGCATTGCCTACATAATTGAAGTTAATGTGTACTAACTTTGTGGTGCTGTTCAAATCATCCTAACGGGGCCTCAGTTTTCTCCCCTGTACAATGGGTGCTAATAGCTACTCAGTCCAGCAGATCAGGTGGCTGTGAGTATTAAATAATATACATGAACTGATAAAGAACCATGGGTGGTACTTATTTCTCGAGGATAATCAAGATTAAAAAAAATAATAAAGGGGAAATCAGGGCACCTGGGTGGCTCAGTTGGTTAAGCAGCTACCTTCAGCTCAGGTCATGATCCTGGGGTCCTGGGATCCAGCCCCACATCAAGCTCCCTGCTCAGCAGCAGGGAGCCTGCTTCTCCTTCTCCCTCCACCTGCCACTCCCCCTGCTTATGCTCTCTCTTTATCAAATAAATAAATAAAATAAAAAAATAAAGAGGAAATCACTTAAAACTGGGACCAAAATTTTACCATAAATGATATTTTTTAAAGTACTGATTGAATTTTATTGTGAAAAATGAAACATATAGGGGCACCTGGGTGGCATAGTCAATTGAGCGACCTATTCTTGTTTTCTGCTCACGTCATGATCTCAGGGTTATGGGATGGAGCCCCATGGCAGTTTCCTTGTTCAGCATGGAGTCTGCTTAAGATTTTCTTTCCCTCTCCTTCTGAGCCCTCACCCCCAATCTCTCTCTCTCAAATAAATCTTTAAAAAAATGAAACGTATAAAAATAAGTTAGCTTAGCTTATATTTTCCGGAATTTTATGGTTGTAATTATTTGCTAATTTTTAGAATCATAACAATGAAGTGTTAATTTTTTTGTCTTAACCTAACAGACAAAATGTTAAGACCTCCTTTTCTTCACATTTGACTCTTGCTTCACACTTATTGAAAGGGTCATTTTTTGCAAAAAATATTAAAGGACTTCACTCATTCTCCCAAGGGTCTCTTTTAATTCTCTGATATTTAAATGACTCTCTTTTGAAGCTTAAACTGTGTCCTCATCCAAGTCAGATGAAAGCCAGCATCTTTTGCAGAATATGCAATTTCACTTTGTTGCAATCAATTTGCATTTGATTTGCATTGTATTATTGACCACATGGGAGTGTCCAACAAAGATCTTGATACCATATGCCGGAGTAGCCACCAGTATAATGGGAAGTTATGATTAAATGAGAACTATTTGTAAAAGTGGTCAGTTAATTAGTGAATTTTTTTCCTTCCTGAGGACTTTTGCTTCCTCACCAAATCTTGGCACTGCCTAGATGTAGTTAATGAGTCTCCCTGCTCCCATTAAGACTGTATATGATCTGTTACCCAAGAATTTGATTTGGGATCAAATTCTTAAGAATCAGACTGTATTTCAAATGCCCTCAGATGGGAGATACTATTTTAAGGCCTGCTTTGATGTTTCTCAAGTAAAACAAAAACCTACCTAATCCCTGACTTAATCTTACTTTTCCCAATCTGGATTTCCAGGAATCACATTTTCTTTGAGCAGAGTGCATCTACCTTGCTTCCGAGAGTTGGGGGGTTAAAGGATGGTGTCTCGCTTTTCTCTCTGCAGGGATGGGGCCAGGCCCAAGACCATTTTGAAGTAGGCGCAGGAGGGCCAGGTATAGAAGTAGATTCCAGCTTGCAGGGCAAGAGCGTATTCCTACGTGGGTGCACCTCTCCTCTTCCCTGCTCCCCGACCAATAGAGGCCAGTGGGGCAAGAGCTCCTCTCAGTCCTCGGCAAGCAAGAAGAGTCGAGTCGATGATTAAAGACATAAGCAGGCCAGGGAAGCATGGCCCCATCTTTCCTGAGCACCTCCCAATCCCGTAACATCCCCTGACATGTCTGGAAGGGGAAGTGTCTGATGTTTGTCATGATCACAAAAACCACCCTCCCCCCATCTTGAACCAAACGGCACTCTCCTATCCTGTGGGATAAGCAGTAAGTATGGCTGAGATCAAACAGGATTTCACGGTGTTTTTGTTCGATTTCCTAAACCAGGCAGCTGTGGGCAAAAATTTAAACAAACAGCAGGCCTTTTAAGGGGATCTTGAGACGCTCTTGTCATTGTTGACGGTGTTGCGCCCAGGCTGCAGTCTGACCTTAGTATGACAAGAAGCTTGTACTCTGAAGAACTGGGGAGACCATTTGAATGTGCTTTGTTCTTTCCTTCCTCCCAAAGAGGACAGTGGGTGGGTAGAGGAAGGAGACAGAGGGAGACAAGAGAGATGTTGGGGTGAAGCAGAGGCTCTGGAGAGAATGCCATGCTACCAAGAGAAGAAGGGAGACACCATACTGCTTGTTGGGAGGACGCCTTGCAAGGGTATGAGCAATTTCCAGCCCCCACACCCAGCCCTGCTAAGTTCTCTTACAAAAAAGTGGCCGCAGCTGAAATTTCTCCTGCCAGGCCTAGGTCTGTAAAGCTCCCACACACCATACAAAGACCCAAGCCAAATGTTGACAGTCTCAAAGCCTCACTTCACTACATCTTAAGGCAGTCCTAAATGCTTGTAGCTTCTCATTTAGAAAAGGGAAGGGAAATCCCCTTGGGAAAACTCCCTTTGAAGTCCTAAGCTCTGATGTTTAAAATCTCTTAGCAAACCATGCATTTCTCCACTCTTTCTGGGGCAGCTGGTTTCTCTCCAAATAAAGCACAAGGTTGCTGAGCATTCCGATGTGAGATCTTTGGGGTCTCCTTTAAACATTGCTCAAAAGGCCCAGCTGCAGGGCGGTTGGCCCGAGACCACCTCCAACAGGCTACAATCCTGTTTATAAAATCCTTTGGGACTGGTGTCTAGAAGGTAGGTTTAGGAACACTGTGTAACCCTAACATTGCCAAAGGGAGTCAGGTAGTGGCCAAGGTCCTGGGACATCAGCATCAGGCCTGGAAGATGGGCAGAGGGAAAGTGGAGGCCTCCATGAGGACATCAGATGAACTGATGAACCGCCCATCGGTGGTGGGCACCTTAGTTGCACAGGGCTAGAACTTTCATGGGAAAAAGGAGATGGGTCACCTGACCTCAGCAGAGTCTGAGTAAACCTTGAAATGTAAAGGTCCTGTTGCTGTTATCTGAACGATGATGATGCAACAGGAAAGGACATTTAGGTGGAGATAAGAAGTATCACTCAAAGGGCTGTTATGTGCTTGTATAGAAGGACCCAGAAAGCACACCCATCAGAATCTGTTCATACACATGCTTATGGTCTAGTTGAGGAGGCAGATGAAGACAGCTGAAGTCTGAAGGAGTAGTTCTCTGGGGATGATACATCATACCAACTGAAGGGTAAGCCTCTGGAGTCGTTTCTTGGCACGAATCCCACCTGCATCAAGTCACCGCCTGTATAAACTTAGGCAAGCTTCTGCATTGCTGAGAATTGTCTTTGTCATCTTTAGACATGCAAAGCTTAGCACCCCCTTCACAGGGATGGAGTGCATTTCAAAAGACCTATCCCTGCAAAGCACTTAGCCCATAAAAGGTGCTCAATAAATATTGGCTATTGATATTATCCATTATTCAAAGATGGAATATAACGAAGCTCTAAAGTAGTATGGCATGGCAGAGTGTAACCCACAGTTCAGCAAGACAGAAAATAAGTTGCTTTTGATGGAAAAGTGGGGAAAATGGGTTGGATTTAAATTCTCAGTGGAGAGGGGCAGGTATGAGTCCAGGAGAAGGTCCAGACAGCCGTGTTCCTAGTCATGCGCCAGACTGGACTGGAGGACTGGAGGGATGGTGAACGAAGAAAGCATTTGGATTAGTTTACAAGGGCCGAGACAACAACTGGACTGGGGCAAATTCAACTGGATACGACAGAGAGGAGGAAGAAGTCTAACACCTCTGAACAGCAGTGGTTGTGGTGAAGGTGGAGTTTCAGGATGACTAAAGGGACAAGGATTGCAAGATAACAGAGAGCAGAAAGCCTGGTGCCAGGCTGGCCTGCTAGGGTGACGTGGCGGTGATCAGGGGGTGTCATGACCAGGATCTGGGGCTGGGGGGAGGGATGGATCAGAAAGACCTTTCCAGGACACATGAAATGAGACTTGGAGACACTCACCTGCACAGTCTATACACTGTAGAATATGAAAGGCCTAACGGGAAGCTTTTGTTCATTCAGATATTTTGGCATTAAGGGACAGAAATGCACTCAAGTTAAATGAAGTCGTTAAAAATTTGTACACAAGCATAGGGACTTAGGTAAAGCTAAACAAGCAAACTAACCAAAGGAGGCCTCCGGAAGATGGTAAGTGGAGAGTCTTCCATAACCTAAATGGCTCTAGTAAAATGTCTGTGGGTTTTGTTTTAGTGCTCTACCAATAACAGACTTAATTTTGCTCCAAGCATGTGCATCGCAGTCTCTCACTTCTGACCACCTCCCTCACCTTTTAAAATTATATTTTGTAGTCTCTGTAGTGTAACAGGGATACTATTTGCAAAACATTGAACTAATATGTTTTATTTCCCCTCGAAAATCATATTCTTCATAGCTCTCCACCTCTGAGTCTCAGCCATGAAATCTTTTGTCCTATGAGAACATAGTTTTGAAAACTTGGCTTAGATGAGAAAGATTTTCTAAATGCCTTCAGAACTTCAGGAAATAACCTGTTTGTGTCAGATCACAGAACTCCTCACAGGGAACGGAGATACCTTTTCCATCTAACCTAGCCAGGTCCCAAGGCTTGACTAGAACTGGCAGGAGGATGCTAGGGTGCATGTGAAGTGAGGAAAACCCCACTCCTCCTGGCCTGCTGGACTGGGGGGGAAAGGGAGAGAAGCAGAGGTGGAGGAAAAGAGATTCCAGACACCTGGTTTGTCCTTCCTCTTAACTCCCAACATTGCCTCCAGGCCACACTTGAAGGGTAGTTGGTTAGGAACATCTGGGTTACTTGGAATATTCAATAGCATAAGGATTCTGCTCCACTCCTCCCCAAGACTCTGGAAGGCAATCATTTCCCATGTCACCTCCGGGACAGCTGCATCAAAGTCAAGCTGGTAGTACCGTGTGGCGGGAGAGACGGACTTCCTGTTGCTTTAGTGGTTTTGGTCTGCTTCTGGTGCTGCCGTGGTATGGATTCAACACAAAGAAAACTGACACTTTGGGGAGCTCTATTTCTGAACAAGAGTGTTTTGATGCTGTGGGAGATGAGTGGGAGTCGCAGGCCTTTCACATCGGCAGGAGCAGAGGGAGGCCGCATGAGAGGGATGGCCACCAGCCACAGTCTGAGCTGCAAGAGCCTGGACCACAGGTAATACCACCTGCAATGAGTTCACGTAATCCCCATTTGCCCCATAGACCCAGATGTCACACTGAAATAGAGAAAGGAAGGAAATAAAATTCTAACACACTGAGTAATACCTAAAGACATGTCTTAATTATTACTTCAAGCCAAGAATTGGGCTAAGGTGTTTTGTTTTATTTTGCTTTGTCCCTTTTGTTGCCCAGTCAATGGGGGCTCATGAAGAAAATTAAAGGAGCTGTTAATCAAATAAGGAAGCTACATTTTCTCTATGCTGTGGAATTAGAGTCTAAATAATTTTATAACCCTACCACGAGGGTGTCTGCCGGCTCATAGTTTCCACGTGAATGTGGTCCATCATGACTTCCCAGCCAACTTTCTGATTGCTCTCTAAATCATGATCTACAATTTTATTTCTCACTAAGTGTCTCATCTGCCCACTATTTGTTAGTTTAAGGACTCCCCAGTTAGAGAAGCTGCTTTGGACTAGATCGTCCCTTTGAGCCTGGTCGCGCATTGAGATCTGACCTTTGCGTCAGGAAATGGGAGCTAGAGCTGTATATGGGAAGTTCCAGGAAGGCATCTGAGGTAGATAAAGTAAAAGCATAGTCAGTTCCTTACTATTTCACCCGTGCTTCAGGTCATGACCAAAGGAAAACTTGGAGAAGTACCCTGTAAAGGCATAAAAATGTTCCATCTCAAAGACATGTTCCTTCCTCTGTGTCTTGCCAGTAGACTTCTGTAATCTCCCCTACCAGAAATAAGCTTAGGGTGTCCTGTGAATTTCACCTTCTGCTCCCATACAGGGAACCAGGGATCAGTCAATTCTTTTCATGCAGAATTTTATTTATATATTCCAGTTATTCAGATATTACAGTTAATAGAATTTTGCCATTATATATTCTAAGTAGAATATGATTTTTCAAAGAATTCAAATATATTGGAACAGATCAGCTAAAATCACTTATCCCATGCCCAAACACACTATTCTTGTTTAAAGAGTCTGAAGACCATTCAGTATTTGGCAGTCTCTCTCATCATAATTATGAAAATCAGTTATCATTGTTCTTTATACGTGCATCTGAGAGAGTTTTGGCTCACAGTCTAAGTCAGTTTATAATTCTATCTCATGTTGGCATTTGTTCCAAATTTCATTCTAGCCAAAAGCAGCTTTGAGGTGTCCTGCAGTGTATTTCCTCCCTCGTGAACATCTTTGTCAGGAATCGCACATGTTCACACAGCAGGGATGTGGAGGATCATTTAAGGAGAGCCAATCGTAAAGCCCATTTCAGGTGATCCACACTTCAGCATGAGCGCGGGGCTGGAGAGCCTAGGAGAAGGCCACATGGCGACCTGAGGGGGGTTTGGATATACAGACGGCCGTTGGTCTACTCAATTCACCTAACATCAGCATCAGTTTAAACCTGCCCTTTTCTCAAATTTGTATGTCAGTGGCAAGAGCAATATGCCAATATGAGGATTTGGTTGTTGACGTCAGTTTTTTGTCTTTTGTTTTAGTCGATGCCAGTCTTACACCAGGGTATTATCACCCACTCAAAGGCATGAGACCAGTAGAAATGGGAAAACACAGAAAGTCATTTTAATTTTTTTAATTCAGTGTCACTCCTTAGTGTCATATGTGAAAATAACTTTCACTTCAATATCAGCAGCAATTGTTGAAAAATAGGTTAAGATGGAGTCAAATTGTACATGAATGTACCTTCAATTATACTTGCAGGTAGGGAACAACCGATCAACCTTATCCCATGCCCTTGTGGCTCACCCATTAATTTATTTTTATTCAGCAAATATTTAGTGAACATTTACCATATACCAGGCTTTTTGTAAATTGCTGAGGCACAAATCTCTCCAGTTAGCTGTCTTCCCACCTCAGCCCCAGTATATTAGGGCATTTGCTTGTTTTGTGGGGTGCTCACTCCCAGGTCAGCTCAAAATCAGAAGAGCAAAGTATATTGCGTGAACAGTCTCGAGCAGCATTTAGTCAAGGGTAGGTGACAGCATGAGGACCTGAGAATCCACAGCCAGCTCTTCAATCAAAGATGGATTAAGGGGTGAGGTTGGCTGGGCTCTGTCCCCAATGACTTAGTTGAGAAGCGGCACTCAGCTTTACAGGACATTGACTAAGAAAGAACACAGGTTTTTGCAAGAACTGTTCTCAGAGGTTGTACTTCTCATTTGGAAGGAATACTTGTACAAGAGGGGTGGGCTGGGCAGACCACCCACTGGGCAGACTTTGGAAACAGTGAATGTTAAAGAGAATTTTTTTTTTTTTTTGGCAAGAAGCAGGTGAGGAGAGACAGACAGAGAGACAGATGTAGGTGGAGGGTAGCGGGAGAGAGAATCTTAGGCAGACTCCACTCAGCATGGAATCTGATTAGGGGCTTGATCCCTCAACCCTGACATCATGACCTGAACTGAAATCAGGATTCAGAGGCTTAACCCCAACTGAGCCACGCAGGCACCCCAAGAGTATTTTTGTGTTGCAGAGTAGTTGGTGTGGTCTTAGCCAGAGCTGAGCTGCTGCAAATGTAAATATAAAAGACACTGAGGGAGGTGCCTGGGTGGCTCAAGTGGGTAAGATTCTGTCTGTTACTGTGGACTCTAAGAAACAAACTGAGGGTTTTAGAGTTGAGGGGGGTGGGGAGATGGGTGAGCCTGGTGGTGGGTATTAAGGAGGGCACATATTGCACAGAGCACTGGGTGTGGTACATAAACAATGAATCTTGGAGAAGATAAAATTAAATAAAAAATAAACTGAAAAAATTGAATTAAATTAAAAAATTAAAGTGGGAGGGAGAAAAACTTTCAAAAAGAGAAAAAAAGAAAAAAGAGTCCATCTCTTGATTTCAGCTTAGATCATGATCTTAGGGTCATGAACTTGAGCCCCGCATAGGGCTCTGAGCTCCACAGGGAGTCTGCTTGAGATTCTTTCTCCTTCTCCTTTTGCCCTTCCCCCCTGCTCTTTCTCTCTCTTAAGTAAAATAAATAAATCTTAAAACAAAACAAAACAAAAGACACTGAGGACCCCCCGCATGTTTCCCTCTCAGGTTTCCCCTGATGTAGCACATCGTCTGTCCTCTAAGTCAGGCAAGTACTTGAAGAACGTGGATTTAAAGGGGTGCTCGTTATTAGCTATCCAAATTCCCGACCATGTTTAACCATATTCTTCTAGTTTCTCTGGTAACTAAACCATTGAAAAGGCTTGAAAAGGACATTGGAAAGCAGCATGAGGACCTGAAGTTTGTTTGGAAATAGAGGTGAACCCCCACCCAGTTTCAACCCCTGCCCCTCTCCCAGCGAAGCAGAGCAGTCTCTTTAAAGATGTGATGTGAGTGAATATGTCCTCGACCATCACTTTTTTCCCACTGTAGCGCCTTCCCCCATTCAGACACCAGTGCTTTTGGAGCGAGCCCTGATAATTTAGGTCTCCCCAGTGTGGCTTCAGACATTCTGCTTGCCCACCCCCATTACAACTTAATTGTTATGTGTTTGATGCCCTTGGAACTTCACTAGTGACTTTTACCAAAGTATCATATTCTAAAATAATGGTTGATTATGGCTCCAAGTCAGACTTCTTCCCTAGAAGAAGACATAGAGGTTAAAAATAAAGCATGAGAGATAGATGGCTTATTTCAGAGAAAGGCATCTGGAATGGTAGGCTGTGGGACAAACAGAGAGTGATTTAGAGACTCGTGCCACCTGACGGTGTACCCTGAAAACCACAGCTCCTGGACGATAGAACCTTCCCCACTCGGGGCCGCGCCCTTGCTCTCTTATCCTCATCAGATAAGGTCCAAGTTTTTTTCAGGTGCCATGCAAACTAGACAACGCGAGGTGTTATTATTCCTTTCCCCTATTTTCCTTTCTAAATTTCCCCATCCGTGTGTGGCCCAGCATTTCTTAGGAGCAGAAAATGGTTTTTCAGCCTCTTTTCATTTTAGGGTGTGACACAGCAGTGAGTATTCGCCCTCCTGGGAACAACAGGTGCACGCAGTTGTAGTTGCAGGGAACGGGCTGGATCGATCAGACTCTTCAGGAAATAGGAGCACCGAGCCCTTTAACCAACTCGTGGATTTGGGATCTAAAACTATTTCAAAAATCTGTCTGTGCTAGAACGGTCATCAGCTTTCATTTGGAATTCTGAAGTGAACTGGGGAGTATTACCTGGAGAGAAACAGTTTGTAAATGTTTTCCATTTGTTTCTTATGATTGCATATTAGAATTCAAATGTATTTGTTTAAGGCCTAAATCCTGTGGACATTTTTCAGTTGGCAGAGACTAGCAAAAAGACTCTTATGTGATATTATTTATTTGTACCAACAAGCCCTATTGCAATTTGAAACAAAAATCCCTTTGGCTCAGAGTTCTTCCTTTGCAGTGGTGATTTCTTTCTTTTTTATTCCTAATAGTCAATAACCTTGATTTCCTCAATTTTCTTCTTCTTTTGTTTTTTTTTCCTGAGTGGAAAAGTGGAAATATTAAGAATGATAGGCAATAATGGAGAGTAGAGTGTTTTATGCTTTGTTCCTAACAAAGAAATGTAGCAAAGAGATGTAGCTGGAAAGATTTATGAGGAATAGACACCTTTATGCACTGAGGCTCTCTGTGAGCCTATTCTGACATAGACCATGTCCTGCAGAGACGGAACCTATTATTTTTTCTAGTCTGCATTTTGAAGAACTTGTGAGAACTGTTAGCAACTATTGCTAAAAGCCTAGAGGCAAAGACTGTAAGTGAAAATGAGGAAGTGAATAATTTTGCTCCTATTTGTTTATGTTTTTTTTTTTTTTTTTTTTTTTTTTTTTTTACCCCCTTCATGCTATTTCGTCCTGTCCTTGTTTTCTGATAAGGTAACAGATGAACACTGCATTGACTCCAACTATAAAACTCCAGTCTCTAAAAGAGATCTTAGAATAAGAAGGATCTGGCATTTACTGAGTGAAGAAAGAGAACAAAAATTCTATTATTCAAGAAATTTTTAAAAATGAGTTTTTATTTGCTGCTATCAAATGTGACTATGGAATTTGGAAAAGGGAGGCGGTCAGAGCAGATGATATTACTGGTCCTGAACTGTTAAAATTCATTGTGGGTCTCTCTAAGGAATAAATGTATGCAATATCCTTCATTTTATAGCAATCTAAGTTAGTTAATTGATTTTTTCCTATGGAATTTATAAACCAGGGAGATTTCGTATACTTAATATTTAAATCAACTTTAATGATGAGTGAAATTCCTCAGTCAGATGCTGAAAAGGAAGGAGCTTGGGGAGAGAATCCAATTGGGCTGTGCCGAAGGCGTATTGAGGAATATGAACTGTCAGAGGGAAGGACTAAAATGAATTAACAAATAGTACTTGGACAGAAAACAATTACTACTCTTTATCAAGCACAGTGCTATTTACATACAACATTTTATTGAGTCTTCACAAAACCCCACTCATAGGACACTGTTATTCCCATTTCATGGGCAGGAAATACAGGTACACTGAAATGTAAGTAGGTTGCCCAGTTGTCCTGGCTCATACTTCTTCTAACAAGAACTCATGTGTTCCTTTTTTAACACACAAGGCCGTCCATGTAAGTGTCCTGCCACTAGGCAGTGGATAATTCATCTTCTAGCTGCAAAAATATAGGGATGGGGTTAATGTTGCCAAATTGAGCAAATACAAACATAGGACATCCTGGATATGTCTCAGATATTGTATGGGACAATTTTTTCTCATTAAAAATGACTTTAATTGTGGTAAAATATATGTCACATAAAATTTACCATACTAAAAAATTGTTTGTTGTTTATCTGAAATTCAAATATAACTGATGTCCTATATTTTATTGGCGATCCTATGTGGGGGATCATGAGCATTTACTGAAAGGGAAGATCCTGAAGAAAAAAGCAGGCAAGAAATTGGAACCCAACAATGAGCCTAGAGTCCCATGAACAGCAAGGAATCTTCCTAAGGGAAAAAAAAAGAGATGTACCTTACTTAGTCCATCTGCACATGAAGCTGTGGGAGAAAGTATGATGACAGAGACCCCAGAATGTGGGTAAACTTGGGAAAAGTGTACTTGTGGTAACCGTTCAAGAAACAGTGACAGATATAAGGGCTGCTACACTCTAGTATGGACTCAGTTTATTATCTAGAATAAGATATACCATATTATCCCTAATGGCTAATGTTCTGGATACCAATAGTACCCACTCATTGCATAGATATGGAGCTACTATGTTAAGAGCACACACTTTGGAGGGATATTAGCTGCCATGTATTATCTCTGTCTCTTTGATCAGGTTGTATAATGTCTGTGGACTTCAATGCCTTTGTGTAATAGAATTGATATTACTTCCTTTAAGAGGTATTTTTTACTCCATGAATGGCAGAAGTGGCTTTTCTTCATCACCAGCATCAGCATCAGCAGCATCATCTAGAATGGGAATTGGTAAACATTTTCTGTAAAGCCTCAGATGTAAATATTTTAGGTTTGATGGGTTATAATGTCCCTGTCAGTTACTCATCTCAGCTATTGTAATGAGAAAGCAGCCACAAACAATACACACACAGGGAGGGCTGTGACTGTGTTCCAATGAAACTTCATTTACAAAAACAGGTATTGGGTCCGGTTTGGCCTGTGGGCTATAGCATGTCAATTACTGATTTAAGCAGGGATCCTCAGTCTCCTCCCAAATCTCATTATCATGGGGAAGGAAGGAAAGAGGGCTTCAGGGACTGCTGGATAAGCAGGAATTTATCTCTGTCAGGGCATCAGCTCTGTGTGGTGAATGGCAACTGCTCTACGTATATACCTATACATATACGTATGATTTTATTTTTTTACAGTAATATTAGGTTTGTAGCAAAAATGAGGGGAAGATACAGAGATTTCCCATATACTCCCTGCATCCACACATGCATAACCTCCCCCACCAGGCATCCGTCACCAGAGTGGCACATTTGTTATAATTGATGAACCTACTGACTTATCATATCATAATAACCTAAAGTTCGTAATTTGCATTAGGGTTCACTGTCGGTATTGTACATTCTGTGGTATGTAATGACACGCATCCATCATTATGGCATCATAAAGAGAATTTTCACTACCCTAAAAAGTCTCTGCACTCTACCTGTTCATCCTGCCCCAAACACCCAACCCCTGGAAACCACTGATCTTTTGACTCTCTCTATAGTTTTGCCTTTTCCAGAATGTCATTTATTTAGAATCATATAGTATATGTAGCCTTTTCAGATTGACTTCTTTTGCTTAGTAATATGTATTTAAGTTTCCTCTATGTCTTTCCATGGCTTGATAGCTCATTTATTTTCAGTACTAAATAATATTCCATTGTTTGGATATACCAAAATTAATTTATCCATTCACCTACTAAAGGACCTTTTGATTGCTTTCAGATTTTGGCAATTATGAATAAAGCTACTATAAACATCCATTTGCTGGTTTTTGTACGGACATAAGTTTTCAACTCCTTTGAGTAAACACCAAGGAGTATGATTGCCAGATCGTATTGTAAGAGTGTGTTTATTTTTGTAAGGAATTGCCCAACTGTCTTCCAAAGAGGTTGTACCATTTTGCATTCCCACCAGCAACGAATGAGAGTTCCTGTTGCTTCATATGCTCCCAGCATTTGGAGGTGCCAGTACTCTGGATTTTGGCCATTCTAGTCAGTATGTAGAGAATCTCGTTGTTTTGATTCGCATTTCCCTGATAACCTATGAGGCGGAACATCTTTACACATGCTTATTTGCCATCTATATACCTTCTTTGGTGAGGTGTCAAAGTTTGGGGCTCATTTCTTAATAGGATTGTCTCGTTATCGTTGAATATTAAGTCTCTTTGATATTTTGAATGACAGGCCTTTATTAGATATGTCCTTGCAAATACTTATTCCCAGTGCCCCTGCTTTTGAGAAGTCCTGACCTAGAGGAAGGAGTAAGAAATGCGTAGGTTCTTTCTCCTCTGAAGGAAGAAGTCGGATTTTCTGTGCTTTTGTAATAATATGTGACATGTACTGGATGCTTCTTGTGTGCTGGAAACTGTGATTAGCATTTCATATACTTTATCTTATTTAGTACAGCTCTAACTCTAAAAAGAAAAGGTAGTATGACTCTCTCTGCTTTGCAGATAAGGAAACTGAGATTTGGAAAGTTTCACATGATCCCACAGTCAGCCAGAGTTCAAATTCAACCAGTCCGACTCTAGTGTCTGGATGCTAGACTCCCATTCCATACCACTAGTCCCCCATACTGGGCCTGGCTCAGTGCCATTCTGTAATCATTTGTAGAAGGAGCAAATGAGTGAATGGATATGTGATGCTATAGATCATATTCTTCCAGGGAATTCGAAGCATTTTACCCACAAGTCGTTGAGCTCATTGCCATTAGTTTTGAAGGCTGAGGGATTCACCTTCTGTAAGTCAGATGTGGAGAGCTGGGCATAAGCAGATTAAGGTCTTTCTTAACCGGAGGTAGAAATAAGTGGTGGAGAGAATTAATAGAGTGTTATTCCAAAGAAGGTGTTTGTTTGCTAGGTTTGATGGGACAGTGTATCTGCTGTAAGCATTTGGATGATTTCACTGTGACTTTTAGCAAAATATTAGTAGCTGTGTTGAGTAAAGATCCATGCATGTAGGAAAGTAACAAAAGGGGGAAATGCAGGCTTGCAAATGATTAATAAGGCCCTACTTTACTTCTTCATGGTTTTGTTTGTCTGTTTTGTTCTTTTGGAGAAGGAAATTCTTACAATATATGGGAAGGAGACTCAATATTGTATTTCTGTGTGTGCTTTGGAGAGTTGTGGGTTTTGCCTATTGAAGGTCATTTCTCCCTGATAACATGAGATTGTGCTGAAATTGCTATATTGGGACATGCAAAAGAGTGAGGCAATCAAAAATGTGAAAACCATCCCAAACCCAGTGACTCGTGGGAGTCTAATGTGTGCTAGGGGCGCTTTGGGGACAGCCTCTGCAGCTTTATCACAGCCTTCTCCAGACACATAGTCACTCGTATTTCCATTGCCTCCTTTCATCCCCATAAGAAGACCATGCATTTCACATTAGAGTGGGCTGAGAATTATTTTAATTGTGGTAAAATGCATGTAACATAAAATTTACCACCACACACACACACACACACACACACACACTGTGTGTGTGTGTGTGTGTGTGTGTGTGTGTGTGTATATATATATATATATATATTTTAAAGATAAAAAGACAGAGAGCGGGTGTTGGGGGAGGGGCAGAGGGGGTGGGAGAGAAGAAGGAAAGAATCCCAAGCAAACTCTGCCCTGAGCATCGAGCCTAATGCAGGGTTCAGTCTCACAGCCCTGAGATCATGACGTGAGCTGAAACTAAGAGCTGGATGCTTAACCAACTGAGCCACCCAGGTGCCCCCCACCTTAATAATGTTTAAGTGTGTGGTTCAGTGTCATTAAGAACATTCACAGTGTTGTACAACTATCACCACCATCGACCTCCAGAACATTTTCATCTTGCAAAATTAAAACTCTATACTTATTGAACAACTCCCCACTCCTACCTCCTTTCAGTCCCTGGCAACCACCATTCTACTTTCTCTTTCTATGCATGTGACTATTCTAAGTACCTCATATAAGTGGAATTATACAGTAGTTGTCTTCTTGTGTCTGGCTTGTTTATTTTTAGCTTCATGTTCCCAAGATTCATCCATGTTGTAGCATGTGTCAGAAGGTCGTTCCTTTTTAAGGCTGAATAATAGTCCATTGTATGTATATACCACATTTTGCTTATCTATTTATCTGTCAAGGTACATATGGGTGGCTCTCTCTTTTGGCTATTATGAATAATGCTGCTATGGACATGGGTTGGGCTAATGATTTCTTAACTTCATTTTTATTGGAGTATAGTTGACATGTAATGTTACATTAGTTTCAGGTGTGCAATATAGTGATTCAACTTCTCTATGTGCTATGCTGTGCTCACCACAAGCGTAGCTACCATCTGTCACCATACAACATGGTTACAGTATCACTGACTATATTCCCTATGCTGTGCCTTTTATTTCCATGACTGCTTCATTTCATAATTGAAAGTCTGTATCTTCCACTCTCCTTCACCCATTTTCCTATCCACCCCCCCTTCCCTCTGGCAACCATTATGGACTAATAAATTTTACATAACACTGTGCTAAGCTCTGTACAGAGGCAACTCTATAGGAGTTTCTGTTTTATTTTTTATTTTTCATTTTTATTTATTTTTTAAAGTAGGCTCCATGCCCAACATGGGGCCCAAACTCATGACCTTGAGATGCAGACCTGGGCTGAGATCAAGAGTTGGATGTTTAACTGACTGAGTCACCCGGACACCCCTGGGAGTTTCTGTTTTAAAGTAACATCACATTTAGCCAGCAAATATAATATCCGATTCTCAATTCCTTCATTTATTTGACATTTATTGAGAGCTTACTATGCACTCTCGTTTACTAAAGAATTTGGCATTGTCCAAAGAGAAGTTCTGGCCTCTGTGTTTGACTTCTGGGAGGAAATCTCTGAGACTTTGGAAAGTTATGCCTGATAGGAGAGTCTTTGTTTGTTAGGAACTTTGGGTCATACTGGATGACTAACAATGTATTCACTCTAACAGTATATTTATGGTGGGGGCTGCCTGCATTCGTGTAAGTCTTAGGATGGGGCTGGCCAGGCCAGAAAAGTTAACAGTGTGGCCTAAGGTCAAGAAGCGAGGGCAATCTTGGGCACTGGATCCTCTAACTTTGTACTTGTTCTAATTCTTTATACCTAGGTGTTGTGTTAGGCACTGAACATATGCTGTTAGATACAACACAGCTTCCTCAAAGCAAGGGAAAGGAGAAGTTAGATATCCAAGTTCTAAGGAGAGAATGTTGGAAGTCCTGAGGCACGAAACTGCATGGCGCATTTCAGAAATGGCAAGGAGTTTGGCATAGCTGGTCTTATTTTGCTTTCCCATATTTTTCTGTATCAATAAATGGCATATCTATCCATCTAGCTAGTCAAACCAGAAATCTAGAACTCACCCTTCCTTTTTTTTACTTTTACTTTTTTCTTACTTTAACTTCATGACCCAATATATTAATTTTACCTTGTAGACCTCTCAAGTATCTACTCCCCATCCCTCTCACCACTACTACCACTGCCTGGTCTATGATACCATCAGTCTCCACCTGGACTGTTGCAACAGCCATCTAACAAATGTACAAGACCTTCCTTATCTNTGGGAGGAAATCTCTGAGACTTTGGAAAGTTATGCCTGATAGGAGAGTCTTTGTTTGTTAGGAACTTTGGGTCATACTGGATGACTAACAATGTATTCACTCTAACAGTATATTTATGGTGGGGGCTGCCTGCATTCGTGTAAGTCTTAGGATGGGGCTGGCCAGGCCAGAAAAGTTAACAGTGTGGCCTAAGGTCAAGAAGCGAGGGCAATCTTGGGCACTGGATCCTCTAACTTTGTACTTGTTCTAATTCTTTATACCTAGGTGTTGTGTTAGGCACTGAACATATGCTGTTAGATACAACACAGCTTCCTCAAAGCAAGGGAAAGGAGAAGTTAGATTTCTAAGTTCTAAGGAGAGAATGTTGGAAGTCCTGAGGCATGAAACTGCATGGTGCATTTCAGAAATGGCAAGGAGTTTGGCATAGCTGGTCTTATTTTGCTTTCCCATATTTTTCTGTATCAATAAATGGCATATCTATCCATCTAGCTAGTCAAACCAGAAATCTAGAACTCACCCTTGACTTCCTTTTTTTTTACTTTAACTTCATGACCCAACCTATTAATTTTACCTTCTAGACCTCTCAAGTATCTACTCCCCATCCCTCTCACCACTACTACCACTGCCTGGTCTATGATACCATCAATCTCCACCTGGACTGTTGCAACAGCCATCTAACAAATGTACAAGACCTACCTTATCACTGTCTATCCATTCTCCATACTATAGCCAGAGTGGTATTTTAAAAGTACAAATTTGATGATGATGTTACTCATTCCTCCACACAAACTTTTAGTATCTTTTACAGTTTCCCATTGTCATTAGGGAAAGACAAAATCCCCTGTCTTGTTTCAAGGTCCCGTGGGGTCTGGCCCCCTCTCCAGCCTTTTCCTACATCAAACTCACCTCACCCCACCTCACTCAGGAAGCTGATAGGAAGAAGAGATTTGTAGGCATAATACCCCTGAAAAAGGGAGAATATTGCCCAGGTCAAGCAAAGATTCCCTGACTGGAGGTCAGAAAGGTGAAGGAGGAGAGATGAGTGGAGGGATGTAAATGAAGAGGACAAGTACAGAGGGTCCCAGTCAGCTGGCGGTATCAAAGCAAATGACCCTGTTATTAGGTACAATGTTGTTTATCAGTCATTGAGGAGATCTTCAATAAACAAAAAATAACTAGTTGGTTGTGAGATCACAGATCCCCTCCAAAAAGCCAAGCAAGATGGGAAAACACATGGGAGGAAAACTATGCACTTACAGAATTTGTTTCCTAGCTTAGGCAGTTTAGTGAGCTTGACCGTCAGGTAACCAGGTTGGTGTTCTCCCAGCCAGCTTCATATTGGACACAAGTGCCTATCAATATTTCAATGATGAGGCTATTTGATTGATGGCTAGAATAACTGGCTGTTCATCCATTTCTTAGTGAACTGGACCATTGAACTCCTTGAGCTTCTCTTGAGTGTTTTCCCATGTGAGGTCATGTTTTAACATAGGCCATGTATCATATCTTTGGCAGCAAGACATGACCAAACTTGAGCACCTGGTTGGCACAAAGATAGGTTTTAGTGACTGACTTTGGCTATGTTGGGCAAAAGGGCAAATGTATATAAACCTTTTCTAGGGAGGCTATACACAGAGTACAGATTTTTGTAGTTCGAATGTTGGCTATTTATTTGGTATGTAACTTTAGGTATCTTTTTCATACCCCCAAGATTCAATAGTTGCAAAATGGGAGTAATAAATTCTACTTCAGAAGATAGTTGTGAGTGAAAACAAGTGAACAAAGAAAGAAAAGAAAGAGAGAGACAAACCAAGAAACAGACTCTTAACTATGGAGAACAAACTGATGGTTACCAGAAGGGAGGTGGGTGGGAGAATGGGTGAAATAGGTGATGGGGATTAAGGAGTGCACTTGTCATGATAAATACTGGGCAATGTATAGAATTGTTGAATTGCTGTGTTGCACACCTGAAACAGATATAACACTACATTAACTATACTGAAATTAAAATTAAAAACGCGATAAAATCAAAAAATAAAGAAAAAATAAAAAATAAGAGTGAGAAATTGAGATGTATAAAAGAAAGGTAATTATGGGGGAAATGAGATAATACATTTATAACATCTTCTGTACAGTATCTGACACACAGAGATCTGGAGAGGGCACACCCTGCTTTCTGTACCCATCTCTCTAACATGGTTTCCTCTTTCTCCTCCATCCTTTGTCCTCCCTTCAAACATTTATGCCTTTGTCTGATACCCTAGTTGTTCATGGCTCCAAAATTCAGCCTTTTATCCAGGCCTCTCATTGCTTAAATGACCCACACCAAAATAGGTTCTTGCTTGTCACGACTCATCAAAGTTCCCATTTCCTGAAATTCTGATCTCAGCCAGATGTTAAGAAAAAGCACTTTGATTAGTTGGTTAAAGTAGTCCATTACAAAGTGTAAATAGCTTATAGGCACTAATTAATAAATTAATTAGTACATGCCATTAATACATGTTATTTTGTTCAAGCACATTTCTGGGGTGTGTGTGTGTGTGTGTGTGTGTGTGTGTGTGTGTGTGTGTGTAGGGACACTTCCTATGACTTGTGTCTAGCCTGAGGCTGTAGAGCATAGGTGATTAGGAGAGCAAGTGCTAGAATTCGTCTGCTGATGAATCACATCCAGACTTAGTCGCATAGCTATGTGACCTTATGAAGTTACTTAGGCTTTCCACATATCAAGCCTCTTCATCTCTACATAATAAAATAGTAGGGTGAAATGAAATGATTCATACACTATACTTTGAAGAGTGCCTGGTACACAGAAAGCTCCCCAGTAAATGTTAACTATCATGATAGTTGATCATCAGGGCTTTGACCCCCCCATCATCCCACCTCTGCTTTGAATCTCAGAGAAGGTGGGACTCAATCTGATACTTCTTTCTCAAAAGTTTCCTAGTGATGAGAAGAGCAGCTCCTTTTGTTTTGTCCATGACCACAGAGCAAAATTCCAGGAACTCGGCATCTAAGCATAAAGTAATTTCAAGGTTTGTGGTATGGACTGAATTGTGAAGCCCTCTTCTCCAACTCATATAAAGAAGCCCTAACTTCCATTGTGATGGTATTTGGACATGGGGCCTTTGGGGGTAATTAGGTAGAGATGAGGTCATGAGAGTGGAGTCCTCACGGTGGTAAGTGTCCTTATAAGAAGAGACACCAGAGAGCACACTCTCTTTCTCTTTCTGCCATGTGAGGACATGGCAAAAAAGGAGCCATCTGCAACCAGGAGGAGGGTCCTCACCTGGAAGCACCCATCCTGGCACCCTGATCTCAGACTTCCAGCCACCAGAACTGTAAGAAGATAAAGGTCTGTTGTGTAAGTCACCCAGTCTGTGGTATTTTGCTATGGCAGCTCAACCAGACTAATACACTTGGAGTGATAAGATGATCTGATAACCATCCAAGTATAAAATGCCAGAACTTTTCAGTGACCTGGTAGAAACTTACTAATAAAGCTAAGACTTTATTCATTGACATGTGATCTTGTTCACTATGTTAATTATAGTCATAGGCTAAAACTCCACTCAGATGTCTTTTAGATGAATCACAAAATTGTTGTTTGTGCTGGGTAAGAACTTAGGAGTCATTGATTTACCTTCTCTTGAAGCAGATGAGGTCACTGAGGCCCAGAGTGGTTAAGAACTTTAGCAGAAGCCACACAGCTGGAGTCCAGTTCTCTCCCTCTGAGGCCAGTGTCCTCCGCCCACAAGGCTTTGTGCACATCATCAGTCCCAGGGAGGCCCTGCTGAGGCTGTAGAGATGAATAAGCTCAAGCCAGAGCTCCTAGGGAGGGCAAAGATTTCCTTTCCTGCTCTCCCTGTGTCCGTGAGAAAACCCTGGCAGCAGTATTAACCTTTTATTTGCACTCTAACTCAAAAAGGTCAAGAGACTGGGGCTTGTTTTCTGTAATGGATCTAAACTTCCTCCTGAGCCCCACCCTAGCCCTTCAGTGTGGGAGGTGGGGGTAGAGGGAGTGGTGGGTTTGGGACAGTGGGTGGTGACACCTATATTTGCCATCAAACAGCATCCTGTCTCTTCCACTTAATCTCTTTTAGATCATTTGGCCTATCTTGGTTTATTATTCCAGGTTTCTTCCCATTCCCCCTGTGCCTTCTCAAAATGGAGCACAGCTTGAGTTCGTTTGTACAAGTTTGTGTGCTGTTCTGCAGCACTAAGTCTGGTCCCTGGCTGGTGTCTGCTGAATTGCCCCTGGACCTGCATCACCTTTGGGTGCAAGATCAGGTAAGCTGGCCCTATCCCAGGGCTCCACAAGTCTGATCATTCTTTCTGTGGCTCCTGTCTCTTCCTGAAGCTTTGGTTCCTCTAGACCAGGGATGGGCACACTATGGCTCTCTGGCCAAAGCCTGTTTTTGTAAATAAAGTTTTATTGGAACATGATCATGCTCATTCATTTACACATGGACTATGGCTGCTTTCATGCCAGTATTGAGTAGTCGTGAATAAAACTGTATGGTTTACAATGCCGAAAATATTGCTATCTGCCTCTTTAGAGAAAAACTTTGCTGACCACCGGCCTAAACCAATGCCATCCAACAGAACTTTCTGCAATGTTGGGAATGTTTCTTATCTGTGCTTTTCAATGCCATGGCCAACAGCTACGTATAGTTATTGAGCACTTGAAGTGTGGCTAGTACAACCAAGGAATCATATTCAAATTTTGTTCAATTTTGATCACTTAAAATTTTTAAAAAAGATTTTTATTGATTTGAGGAGAGAGAGAGAGACAGAGAGGGAGAGGGAGCACAAGCAGGGGGAGGGGCAGAGGGACAAGCAGACTCCCGGCTGAGCGGAGAGCCTGATGAGAGACTCGATCCCGGGACCCTGAGATCATGACCTGAGCTGAAGGCAGATGCTCAACTGACCGAGCCATGCAGGCACCACTTTTGATCACTTAAAATTTTAATTTAAATAGCCCTATGTGTCTGCAGGACTATATTGGACAATGCAGCTATAGACACCCTGAATGCCTAGGCCTTGGGGAACTAGGGGTTCTGCTTGAGGATCTCCCCTGGGCCCTTCCTTTGGTTTCTGCATTATCGCTCCTGGAGCATGTGTTTATACTCAAGGTTTTTAGCCAGGGGTATGAACCTTTCCTCAGGGAGTGAGGAAGAACAGGCTATTAGTCCCGATGTTCCAGATTCTTCCACTTCTATCAGATATTTACTATCTAGTACCACCCACCTGTGCTCTAGGTGTTGCCCCAGAGAAAGGCTGCAAAGAACTAACTCTAACTTTCCATGGCCCCCTGGGTCTGGGAGGGCAGGTGTTTTCTCCTTTCTCCTGTGGCTGAGACTTCCTTTATTGCTCTAGCCTCCTCTTCCCTGAGATCACATTTTTTCTCCTCCCCTCCCAGAGCCATCAGATGAATGAGGTGCAGGGTAAGAAGCCAGCTTAACTATAATGGAGGGTCATCATGCTGGCATGTGAAAATACTGTTCTTAAAGGACTGCTACATTAACTTGATTTACGTAAGGTTAGAAGCTTGACCGCGCTCAGATCCAACACACATTTGTTGAGTACCTAATGTTTCAAGTCCTCAACCCATTGCTAGAAAAAAGCCCTATCTGCTTTTCTCCCTTGTCTTTTTCTCTTCCACACTCCTAAACTGACAAGTACGGTTTCACCATCATCCCTTTAACTCTGCTTCAACAGTTTTAGAGGAAATACTTGCAAAGCAAGCATAGTCTTTTCTTGAATAATTGACAGTTTTTGAAAAATTGACTATCCTGGAAGGCCTTTCCTGATCCTGTCCCTGATCCCTCTCCCACCTGTGGCAGCACCCCCATCCTTTCCCTGCTTCCTTATGCTCCATAGCTCTCATCAGCACCTGCCAAACTCCATGATTACCTGCTTCACTATAACTTCCTGCCCCCCTGCCTTAGCATATGGCTACATTCTCTGGTTCACAACTGTATTCCTAGAACACAGAATACTGCCTGAGAGAAAGTAGGTACTCAAATATTTTTTTTTAATTTTCATTCCAGTATAGTTAACATACAATGTTATATTTGTTTCTGGTGTACAGATAGTGATTCAACAATTCTATACATTACTCAGTGCTCATCCCGACAAGCGTCCTCCTTAATCCTCATCACCTATTTCACTCATCCCTCCACCCACCTCTTTTCTGGTAATCATTAGTGTGTTCTTCTAGTTAAGAGTCTGTTTTTTGGTTTGTCTCTTTTTCTCTTTGTTCATTTGTTTCTTAAATTCTACATGAGTGAAATCAAATGGTATTCTCTGACTGACTTATTTTGCTTAACATTATACTATTTAGCTCCATTCATGTTGTTGCCAAAGGCAAGATTTCATTCTTTACTATGGTTAAATAATATTCGAGTGTGTGTGTGTGTGTGTGTGTGTGTGCGCGCGCGCGTGTATACACTTCTTTACCCACTCATCTATTGATGTACATGTGGGCTACTTCCATAATTTGGCTATTGTAAATAATACTGCAATAAACATAGGGCTTCATGTATCCCTTCAAATTAGTATTTTTGTATTTTGGGGGTAAATACCCAGTAGAGCAATTACTGGAATGTAGGGTGTTCTATTTTTAACTTTTGAGGAATCTCCATACTGTTTTCCACAGTAACTGTACCAGTTTGCATTCCCACCAGCAGTGCTTGAGTGTTTCTTTCTCTCCACGTTATCACCAACACTTGTTGTTTCTTAAGTTTTTGATTGTAGCCATTCTGACAGGTGTGAGGTGATATCTCATTGTGGTTTTGACTTGCATTTCCCTGATAATGAGTGAGGCTGAGCATATTTTCATGTGTCTGTTGGCCATCTGTATGTCTTCTTTGGAGAATTATCTGTTCATATCTTCTGCCCATTTCTTATTTAGTTTACTTATTTTTTTGATTTGAGTTGTATAAGGTCTTTATGTATTTTGGATACTAGCCTTTTATCAGATATATCATTTGCAAATATCTTCTCCATTCAGTAGGTTGCCTTTTAGTTTTGTTAATTGTTTCTTTTGCTATGCAGAAGCTTTTTATTTTGATGTATTCCCTATAGTTTACGTTTGCTTTTGTTTCCCTTGCCTTAGGAGACATAACTAGAAAAATGTTGCTATAGCCGATGTAAGAGACATTACTATCTGTGCTCTCTTCTAGGATTTTTCTGGTTTCGGGTCACACATTTAGGTCCTCTGTCCATTTTGAGTTTATTTTTGTGTTTGGTGTGAGACAGTGGTCTAGTTCAACTCTTTTTTTTTTTTTAAAGATTTTATTTATTCATTTGATACAGAGAGAGAGATCACAAGTAGGCAGAGAGGCAGGCAGAGAGAGAGGAGGAAGCAGGCTCCCTGCTGAGCAGAGAGCCCGATGTGGGCCTCGATCCCAGGACCCTGGGATCATGACCTGAGCCGAAGGCAGCGGCTTTAACCCACTGAGCCACCCAGGTGCCCTAGTTCAACTCTTTTGCATGTAGCTGTCCAGTTTTCCCAACCTCATCTATTGAAGAGATTATCCTTTTCTCATTGCATATTCTTGTCTCCTTTGTCAACAATTAATTGACCATGTAATTGTAAGTTTATTTCTGGGCTCTATATTCTATTCCATTGACCTAAGTGCCTATTTTGTGCCTTGATTAATTTTGAATAAATAAAAACATGGGATTATACCTCATAGTATGACCTTGGTGTTTTAAAATGAGCAAAACTCCTTCCTTTCTGGGGGTGAAGTTAGAAAAAGCTAAAGGAAATGAAGGCTACAGAGATCTTTCTTTACTGGAGGAGCAAAAATTATAAAAGAACATGGAATCGCACTCACATCATGGATTAAAAAAACAAAACTTTGACAAGTTAAATGACCCATTTCTGGCAGAGAAGATGTATAAACCCACATGCTCTGTTTCCAAAATTCCAATTATTCATCCATTGTTTTTTACTTGATTATAAATACTGCAAACCAGATTAATTGCTGAAATTCATATATTTACCTAAAATTTTGATAATTACCAACTTCTGGAGGTGTCTTTTCTTTTATAATAAAATAATTAGGTTGTGGATATTACTTCAGTTTCTATTTGGGATTAACTAGAATGTTTTCTGAATTATGTTTTCATGTATCTTTAAGCTTCAGCATATCTTAAATTAGGCTTCTTTCTCAGAAAATAAAGGATACTGGCAAATAAAATATCTGAAAGCTTATTTTAAATTAAGTAATACATGTAAAAACATATCATCAACCATTAAGTATTCTACAATAGTAAGGCATTGCTACTATCGTCATTATCAGCAACCCCAGGAAAACTTTGTAATACAGTTTTCTTTCTCAGCTTGCTGAGAGTGTGAAATTATTTAAGATTTAGAAATGGCCTAACACTTGGTTACTTAGTGGAAAAGCATAGATTTCCCATTCTGGTGAAGTGATAGGAATCTACAGTCTCATCACACAGAGAGTGATAGCTTTGAAAACACAGGAAAAGGGAAAAAGGGGAAATCGATGGAATTGTTTTTGAGTAGTAATCATAGTGAAGTGCTGATCTGGTTGTCAGAGATTGTGAATGAGACTTTACATGAGGGACACGTAATATCAGGGTAGTTAACCTCCCAAAAAACAAGTCTTGATATGCTCTGGGGTATTTTCTTGCCGTAGAGGATTACCTGAACGCATTTCTTCCAACAATCTCCTGATTTTATGTAAATGAGCAAAATCTATGCAACTCAAACAGCCCAAATCTAGTGCAAATGTTTGAGACAAATCAATATTTAAGATACGTTTCTTTGTTACTTCCACTCTGCATTTTGTTTGAATATGACAGAGATGGGAGCAGAGGAAGGTGTAGCTAGCGTTAAGTAGATTGTTTCGTTTCTCTGAGCCTTGGTTTTCTCATCTAGTAAATGAAGCAGCTAGATGGTCAAGGATCACAGGTGATGACGGGGACCTGGTATGTATTGGGTGAAGACTGCCTGCTGCAGCTTAGATACTAGGGACTTATTGAGAATTTGGTAAGCCTGAAGTCCTTCCTTAAAACTTTCACATTCAAAAATTTTTAAATTATTTCCTGTTCTGGTTTGGTAAGCAGGTCTCCAGCTGGCTGCCTCTGGCGTGAATGAATGATCATTAAAGTACAAGAAGTCATATTGCACCTACCCATATCTTTTCTTTTAGGAAACTGCTTTTGATGTCCACCTGTGCAAGTTGTCATTGCATCTCAGGTTTTAATGTGCCCTCTTTGCCTGCTCTGTGAGAACGAAGATGGACCCTTTATTTTTTCATTTTTTTTTTAAGATTCATTTATTTATTTTAGAGAGAGTGAGAGAGAGTGTTTGTGAGGAAGAGGAGAGACAGAGAGAGAGGGAGAGAGAGAATCTCAAGCCAACTCCTGGCTGAGTGCAGAGCCGGGTGCAGGGCTCAATCCTCCACCCTGAGATCAGCACCCAGGCCAAAACCAAGAGTCGGATGCTCAACCAACTGAGCCACCCAGGCACCCCTAAGGTAGGCTTTTGGATAGTTTTCCTCTCTCAGGTGGCACAGGGTTAAGCTATGTTGGTAGGTGGTGCTGGAGAAAGACCATAGGAAAAAGAAGTTTACTTCCTGATTCTCGAGAGTTCTCTTGGTGGGCTCTCTCTGTGCGGGCAGATTCATCGGTGTCTGGCTTCTGCAGGTGCCTGGCTTCCCTAGCACCCAGCTCTTGCAGCACAGGTGACTCCTCCAGCATTGGACTCCTGCATTGCACGCAGCTACTCTAGTGTCGATGCAGTGACTTCTTCAGTGCCCACTCTGCATTGAGAGTGATTTCTCAAGCATCTGGATTCTGCACCATGACAATTTCCCCGGTGTCCACCTCCTACAAGGCATAAAGCTTCTCCAGCACCCAGCTTCTCCAGCGTGGGTGACTTCTTAATCATCTGTCTACTCTAGTGCATGTAACTTCTTTAGTGCCTGGCTCCTGGAAGCCCTTGGGCAATCTTGTAGCAGAATACTTCTGGCAAGACACCTCCCTGTTAACAGCTTTTTCCGACACCCTAGAGGGAGGATTTCCAGCAAGTCCCACTGGTTTGGCACAACAGTGACTCTTCAGGCAATCTGTGAGCTGCAGTCATGCCCTCCAACAAGATCTGGATCTTAGACTTAGGTGGAAGGGCTCTTTCTTGGGTGCTCTATCCCAGCCCTCAGTGCAGTGCCTGATCCTTATAGCTGCTATTTCTAAATTTCTTAGAGTTCTCTTCATTTCTCAGTAGCTGATCTCTTGTTACTCTCATCTATTCTTAGGTTTAACAATTCTTTATAGTAAATTGTCCCTTGTATAAATTACTGTGTGGTTTATGTCTCATGAGTTCAAACTGGACTACCCTGGAGGTCTCAGTAGCTCTCCCATTTACGTTGGTGTCACTCTACCCATTCCAGGTAAGACATCTCTACTATCTCTACCTAGAAATTAGAAATGCCTTACAATATATGCTTAAATCTCTTGCCTTGAGTGAAGACTCCATTTAATAGATAAGATCCCTGAGAACAAGAAAAGTTACATGACTTCCTTATGATCACGAAGTCAGTTAATTATGGACTTGGGACCAGCATCCTAGTAGCCTGACTCACAATCTGGTGCTCCTTCCTCTCTGCTGCAGTGACATTATCACCAAAAATATTAATTAAGCAACTATTTGCATAGGGCCAAATTTATAAGTTTAAAATAAAATTTGAAAAAATGATCTAAGATACACTTCTTAGGTAGAAGGGGTTGGGGGGAGTGTGGAATTTAGTATCAGAGACACAGGGGCTATTCACCACTTGAGGGAAGTAGGGCAAATGGATGAAAATTGTTGTAAAAAGGAAAGATCTACGTTACAGGTTTGTTGTGAAGAAACAAGATCATATACATGAATCACTTGTCATCATTGGACACATTTAGGGAAACCAGACAAGTGAAGAAGCCCTTAAATCATGCTGAATCCATTGCATATCACACTGTTATTTTTCCTGCTTGCTCATTTCTTTCATGTATATTTTATTTTTTTAAAGGTTATGAAAGGGCATGATTTCACTTATACTGACACAGGTATATGATTTTGCACTAAGATAAAACTAAAGATACTAAACATGTCTTCAAGAAAGAGGGTGCTTTTTGGTACAGATATATGTTATAAAGTTTCATTCTCCCCTTCACCCCCCAGCCTTACTGAGGTAAAATTGACAAATAAAAATTGTATATATTCATGGTGTACAACCTGATGTTCTGATATAACTACGCATTGTGAAAAATCACCATAATCAAACAAATTAACACGTTTATTGCCTCACAGAGTTTTCACTTTCTTTTGTTTTCTCTTTTTTTGTGTGTGGTGAAAACACCTAAGATTTACCTTCTTAATAAATGTCACATATACAATATTGTATTGTTAACTATAACAACATTGTTGCACATCAATCTTCAGAACTTCTTCATCTGGCATAATTAAGACTTTGTACCCCTTGACCAGACCAACCTCTGCCCATTTCTCTCTCTCTCCAGCCCCTGGCAACTACCATTCTACTCTCTGCATCTATGAGTCTGACTATTTTAAATTCCACATATAAGAGAGATCCTGTCATATTTATCTTTCTGTGTCTGGCTTATCTCACTCAGCATAATGTCCTTCAGGTTCATCCAGGTTGACGCAAGTGGCAGGATTACTTCATTTTTAAGGGTTAATAATGTTCCGGTGTATATATCTACTACGTTTTCCTCATGCTTTCTTCTGTTGACAAATACTGAGGTTGTTTCCATATCTTGGCTATTGTGAATAATGCTGCCATGAACATGGGAGTGCAAATACCTCTTCCAGGTCCTGATTGTATTTCCTTTGGATATATACCCAGAATTCTGTGCATATTTTAAGAAAAATATTTTTTTCCAAAAGGCTTTCGATTTTTTTTCCTCCTTTACTTGCAACTATTTCTGCCCTCACATGATAAGTGTGCATCTAGCCAAGAAAGGTCGAATGAGTTAGAATGAGTCACAGTCATTGAGAGAGGGGTGAGCTACGTGCTGGTGATTCATTGCTCCTTCATGGAATCAAGGTGGGTAAGTGTAAAGGTAACTGCATTTGGGCAAATGTATCAGAGGAATCACTTTCCTCTGTCAGGCACTATTTGCACTGAGACATCTGGGTCGTTCAGTGTCATTACCATCTGTGTTTGAAGTCTGATTCTTTGGGGCCAGAGTCCTGCTTAAGTATGATAGAGCCACATCAACATGCCTGGCCTTAGCCCTATGGCTGTCCTGCAATCTCCCTTTTGGAGCATTCTTATTTGACAAAGACATTCAGTTTCCATGAACCACACATCATTTCACATTTTTCTATTTAAATGTTCCACAATTTTTTAAAAAGTATACCTTAGGAGAAAAAGATAATAGATAGTATTAAGGTAGTAATTGCCATCCTTTATTATGTGCTTTTTATAAACCAAGTATTTGATACATATTCTCTCATTTTATCTTCTCAACACTCCTGTGTGGTAATAATTACTATTATTTCCACTTTACAGGAAACAAACAAACAAACTGAAGTTTAAAAAGATGATGAGCTTGCCCAACAATACGTGGATCCACTTGGTATAAAAAGAATTATCTTTTCTGTACACCCTATTGCCTTGGTAGGTGCAATTTGTTAGTCTACCATTATGAAACAAAACGACATTCATATATTGTGATAGAATTGTGCTTACTTTTTCCTCCTGCTTCCAGAGCCAAGAATATAGCTTTTCTCTGAATACAATGACTTCCCATTTATCCACACACTGATTATATCCAAGGAAAATGCATCATTTGGTATGTTGCTGGTCTATTCTTATAAATCTTTGTGTTCTACTCTCTTCGAGCTTATTAAAGCCACAGTTCTCTTTCCTAGCTAGCTCAATTCAAGTCAAAACTTGCCAAACTTTACAAAAGCTTTTTTTTTTCCTGCTTTGAAAAACAATTGTGGCACCTTTACCAAAATCCCAGCCTTTGCATTTTGTTTCCCAGACTGTCCTCCTTCGTGTGTGAATGAAGAAAGGATTAAGGCAAAGACATAGGGGATTTGACTCAGGGTGGAACATCTCTCTGGTCCTGTTCACTTGCCCCTTCTCTCACCCTAAGAATAGAGAAAGAGCCAGGCTCTGACAAGAAGAGAGAGAAGATGTCTATGAATGTGGGTTATTTGTTAGGAAACCCCGTGTTGTAGCATATTTAAAGTATTCACTTAAAAGCATGTGTTTAAAATTTTCTCAAGTAAAATTTAGTATTAAAAATAGTGAGCCATGCCTTTGTCCTATTCTAAATGTGTCCTATTCTAAATGTGGATTCGCAGTGTTGTTACACCTTAAATGAGTTAGAAACATAAGAATCAAGTATTACCAGGAAAATAAAGGAATAGATACATTCTCATATAGTAAATCATAGAATATAACAGAATTGTGTGAAATGCTGATATTGGGGAAAAAAGAACATAAGTCCAAAAACTGCTTAGGTCAATTCTTTAGTGCTTAACAGAGAGAGGGCTATTTTGAGTGCTTAACAAAAATCAAGCCTATTTTAAGAAAAACTTGTCTCCTGAACTATATTGTCTGCATTGAGCCATGTTTTTCTTTCACCTGAGGACTGAGTCAATTTAAAAATTCTCCAGTTTTTACACTATTATTTTTGCTTATTGAACAAAGCATGTGCAAGCAACATGAGAAACTGAGCTACATGGACAGGTCTCTTAAACAAGAGGAGTACTAGGTAAATGTTAATGGATGAACTTTAAGGAATGAAAGGGCTAACCTGAAGTTGTAGAAATGAAGACCATCAACTCATGAGCTGAAGCTATCATGGCACAGTGAGCATCAATCCCAGAAGGACCCTCATATCAAGGTACAGGGGTTTTGCAGGATGCACATACATGGTCCTGGCCTGCCAGAGGTGGGCCTTGGACCTGAAACCCCTGCATTAAGCTGGGACCTTGGAAATTCTGTACCTTCAGAAAAAAGGAATTAAATATGCCCATGACCCATCTTGAAATGCAAAGGAATTATTTTTGTGGCCAATGTGGATAGAAACACAGTTTTTAGTGAGAAACTGAAACAAAGTTTGACGTGTGGTTGACAAATTATGCCAGCTACATGGTGCTGAAATCCTTGGATAGGAAATTTATATAAACTGGGTCCTAGTCTAGCAGTACCCATGGAGTTCCTGGCAGGAGCAGATACAAAATCACTGCCTAGTGACACTTTCATAAACGAATGTATATTGGACACTCATAGAAAATGGGCTGAAAAATAAAACTTAGATATAAAACTTGGAAACAATCAGTTATAAGAGAAACCAACAGATACAAAAAACAGGAAGATCAACACCCCCAAGATCTTGAAAGAATTAAACAGTCTGAAAGAAGCTATAAAATAGTTCTGTTTAAAATCATCAAGTAGACAAAAGGTGGAATAGAAATATATAGAAACAACAGGACAAAATTTAAAAAGAATAGGCAAAGTTGAAGAATTACAATTACAGTATCTACACATGAGAAAACTATTCATGGGAAGAGAGACTTCAGAGGATGGCCTAACAGTTATCCATTGCCACCCTAATGCCATGGCCTAGGACTTGAGGGATGCACAATAACTATACACTGCTCATGAGCCTAGGGTCAGCTGAGGCTGGTGTGGTGACTCTGCTATCCTTGGTTTGCTCCCATTTGAGGCAACAGCTGACTGTTGCTTGATCAAGGCTGGCCTCAGCTGGGGTTTCTGGGATGACACGCTCCTCATCCTCCAGCAGACTCGCCTGTGCATGTTCTTATGACAACGATAGAGGCACAAGGGTAGGAACAACTGGCACAGTGCCTCATTTCCTTGATCAAAATAGTGAGACAGCCAAACCCAGTCAAGAGGCAGGGCAGGTCACTCCATTGGTGGTAAGAGGGTGTGGGACTGCACAGTTGTGAAGAGTGTAGATTCAGGAGATAGGAGGAATGGAGCACGTTGCTACAGTAGATGGCGACTGAGTGAAACAGCTTGTTTAAGCACACCTACAGAGAGAATCAGTGGGGAGAGACCTGAGGAAATTTCTCAGCTCATAGCAGAGACTCAAAGAGATAGAATATGTGAACAAGTTAAGACTTTCAGACAGACTGAGATGGTCCAAGCTATATCTAATCAGAGTGCCAGAGAAGACAGTGTATTCAAAGAAGAAATAGTGAGAATTTTCCAGAATTTATAACAGATCTGTTTTCTCATAATTTGGAAGCACAATGAGCTCTGAGAAGAACATTATTTTTTTTCAAGTGACACCTAAAACATACTTTAGGAAACTTGAGACTATAAAGGAAATTTAAAGGACAATGGAAATAATACACAGGTAACTTACTAAGATAAAACAAGTAAATGAAAGCAAAGTTTTCATTAGTGGCAATAGGTACCAGAAGACAATGAATTAACACCCTCTGAGTGCTGACGGAAAATAACCACCCATCCAGAACTTTAGACCATACTAAATAGTCACTCAAAAATGAGGGCAAAAATAAAGACATTTTTCAGACAAAATCCATGCCAAAGAAGTATTATTTAATATGCTTTAAAATGAAAGCAGTTAAGCTCAGAAGGAAGGACTAGAAATGAGAAGCAACAAGAATCAAAGACATCAGCAGACATGGATAATTTTAAGTATTGTTAACTGCAAATAAAACAGTAACCATAATAATGACTAATGGTGGTGGAGAGGCATGAAAATAGGATAGATTAAGTTACTTCACATGGAAAACATGAAGTAGGAACTAGGATTAAAGAGTTCCAAGTCCTTGTGTTATTCAGAAGAAGAGTAGAGGTATTAGTTAACCATAAATTTTGTTAAGTCAACTATGCTTGTTAAAATGTAAGGATAACTGGCCCAGATCTAATTTGCGGCACCATGGCTGAGTGCGCCAAGGAGGTCAGAATCGTGGGTAAATACAGGATGCATCATAGTGCCTCCCTCAGGAAAATGGTGAAGAAGATTGAAATAAGCCAGCACGCCAAGTACACTTGCTCCTTCTGTGGCAAATCCAAGATGAAAAGCTGAGCTGTGGGGATCTGGCACTGTGGCTCCTGCATGAAAACCTTGCTGGTGGTGCCTGGACTTACAACACCACTTCTGTCATCACAGTCAAGTCAGCCAGCAGAAGACCAAAGGAGTTGAAAGACCAGTAGAAGCCCTGCCATTTGAAACATTGTTTGCCTATAATAAATGAGTTAATTTATGTAACAAAATTACTTTGCCTTGTTGTTAAATTTATTAATTAGATCTTTCAATTTGTGTTGCATTAGTTTTGCTTTCTCAAAGGACTTGGAAATTAAAAATCTTTCTAATTTTTATTGGAAAAAAATGTAAGGATTATTATTAACAGAACAGAAATAGAATATATAACTTCAAAAACAATACAGGGCAATGGAGTCTACAGAGAACCTAATCATTCTGTAGAAGGCAGGAACAGTGAAAAAAAAGTGCTTTCTCTCTCTCTCTCTCTCTCTCTCTCTCTCTATCTTTCCATAAACACACACAAACACACACACTCTGAAACATAAGACAGAAGAAATGAATTAAAATATATCAACAATCACAGTATTTGGAAATGTACTAAACTCATAGAAAATGCTTAACTTCACTAACGACCACAGAAATGTGAAATTAAGCAAAGAAATACCATTTTATGACCACCACATTATTAAAAGAGTCATATGGTTAACAACAACTAATTTATTGCTAAGGGTAGTGGAAAATGGGGCACATTATACACTCTTGGTTCAAGTATAACTTGGTAAAACTACTTTGTAGGGCCATGTAATAATAGCTGGTAAAATTGAATATGTGCAAACATATGACCAGATATTAGAGAAACTCTCATATGTACACACAAGCAGATATTTATAAGGAAATTCACAGAGAAAACCTGGAAGCAACCTAAAAAAAAGTAAGCAACCTAAAAATAAGTAAGAATATTTAAATAATAAATACACTCTCTCACATTCTCTCTCCTTTTCCCCCAGGAGTATGTATTACCACCCACACAGACACACACACACACACACACACACACACACACACAGAATTGGGTTTAAGGTACAGATATACATATAACTTGCTCATGCAGTTACAAGTACACACTTAGAAGTAAAAGTTTTAGAGTGTGCCCTAGGAGGATGTCCACCAACTTCAGGGGAGTGGCTGCCTCTGGAAAGAAAGCAAAAGTAATGTAAAGGTAAGGAAGGAAATTGCTTTGATGGATTCTTTAAAATATGGTATTAAAATGGCATTAAATATGGCAAAATATTAGCAATTGGTAAATGTGTCTGGCAACTACATTTAGCTGCATGTTTTTACATATTCAAAATGTTTCCTGATTAAAATTCAAAGGATATTGACTAACAAAAAGTACTGACAGAAAAACCAACAATCATCACAATAGAGAATGAAATGCAAAGCCAAGGTGAGGCAGCGTTCAAAATACTCACTTTAGAAAAGTCATGACATTCCTAAGGACAGCATTAATAGAAACATGAATGTGACCATGATGATGTACTCCAGATTTTCCACTACTTTAGAAAAAAATGTAAGTTTAACTCAATGTATTGCACTTAGTAGGTTAGGAGAATACCCATAGAACACACTGTTCTCTGCCACTCAGCTAAACCTAAATTAGAATCAGTCAGCTTTGAAGTTTCATGACTTTCTGGGCCTGGAATTCATCACCTCCCCGATGTATTAGCATTATTTTCCCATTTGAGCTTTCTTGGGCAGCAGCAGTAATAACCTTGGGTTTTTTAGAGGTTAGGACTGCACCTTCCTTGAGTTCCAAGAAAAATAGCACCCTCTCTCATTTCAGGGTGACATATGTCGAAGTTACGGAGCTTCTTTCCAGCTGAGAGTCTAATTTCCTGGTGTACTTCCCTTTCTAGGTGGGGCATTTTCTTTTTCTTAAAGTAAACTCTACACCCAATATGGGTCTCCAACTCATGACTCTGAGATCAAGGGTCACGTGCTCCACCATCTGAGCCAACCAGACATCCCCCAGGAGGCGCATTTTCATCTGGTGTTGGAAAAGCAGACACGGGGGCTTTAATCTCCAAGGCCTTGCATCTCCATGATGGGCAAGCCACGAGGAGTGAAGAGCCTCTCAGCCCAGTGCCTTTTAATTCCCTTTATAGAAACCACTCAGGAGCAGACAGAACTGGCTACAGGCAGGGTGGTAATTTAGACCAAATTTGGGGGTAAAATCTTAGGGAAACAGTAAGCCTGAGATAATGACAGTGGGGTATAAAGTGGGCTTGAGGCCCATTTTGAAGGTCAATTTCAATTTTGACAATGAGATGATTTAAACATCAGCATCAGTATTGGACTGTCATTTTAAGGAGCTATTTTCTTCAGCAGCGTCCTCATAACGCACCCACCGTGGCTTAGCCATGCTTTCCTACCAACAGTGAAGTCTACAGTGCTTACTACCAGCAGGACAAAGTGTTGAAAAGAGATGCTCCCCCATCCCAATCCTACTTCATCTTTATGACTCACGTCAAGTTCCTTTCTCTTGTTGATGCCATTCTCCTTGGACTCTTGTCTTCTTTAAAGGACTCTAACATATAAAAACAGTGGCAAAATAGAGATTCCTCATAACTTTGTAGCTGGGCACACCTAGGTCCGAATCCCAGCCTTGGATTACTCATTGGAGGATCTCAGACACCTCATTTAACCTCCCTGGACTTCAGTTTCCTCATCTGAAAGTTGGGGAAATACTAACACCCATTTCAGAGGGCTGATGTGAGGACTGACTGAGACAACCCAGACTCTGGCCTAGTGTCCTGCTTGAACTTGTCACAACCATTGCTGCCTTTCTCCTCCTTCCTGGTCTTTCAATCACTTTCCCCTTGTTCTTCAGATTTCCATTCTGAGTTGAGAGTGATTATTTTGAATTTAGAGAAAAACTTTTAAATTTTATTCCTGACTGCTATTGATTTACAATATCATGCTTTATCCCCAATAAAATAGCTCTTCTTGAATTTTTGTTTGATATTCTGCCTCACATTTCCTTTTCTCAAACATTCTTAAGAACAGAAACATTTTAAAGATTGAAGTCAAATGTATTCAGAAGCCAAGTGATTTCAGTCTTAAGCATCTCTGCTGACTTTGCTGGCATCTCAGCGTGGTCAACTGACCAACCGAGGCACTGGTGTTAGTATTTAAGGTTCAGCCATTGGGGAACAGGAAATTTAAACTTTGGTCACACTGTGGGAGTCATGTTCCCAGTAAGAAAGTCCACCAAAGCAGCCAGGGCAGTTGTAAGTTAATTTCTTTTCATTTGGAGCTTGCCAGAAGAATGAATCTGAGCACAAGGAACATTCTGTTATGTCTCTTGTACAACTTCAAGCAGGAAGAAACTTAGCACAGAGTAGCTGCTGAATAATCACTGAGGTGTATGTATGACACCTCCCATAGAGATTCATCTCAAAACAGAATGTTATGGACTAAATGTGTCTCCCCCAAATTCATATGTTGAAATCCTAACCTCCAAGGTGATGGTATTAGGAAGCTGGTGGCTTTGAGGGGTGACTAGATCATGAGGGTGGAGCCTTGGTGAAGGGGCTTAATGCTCTCATAAAAGAGACCCCAGAGAGCTTTCTTGCTCCTTTTCTGCTATGGGAGGACAGAGGGAGAAGGTAGTGGTCTGTGAACCAGGAAGCAGTCTCTCACTGGACACCTGTTCTGATGGCATCTTGGCCTTGGACTTCCCAGCCCCTAGAACTGTGAGAAATAAATGTTTATTGTTTAAGACAGTCAGTCTGTGGTATTTTGTTATACAGCCTGACCAGACGAAGCAGGTTCTATCTATCTAGAATGGTTGACAACAGTCAAATCCTTCTCATACCTCAACAAAGCCCCATAAATAAATGTCTGCACAGCTTGAAATATGTTCCTTTACTTACTATTCTAAATCATTGTCCAAAGAGAAATTTCTAGGTTTTTATACTTTAAATATTAGGCAATATAATTTTGAAAGGAAAAAAGATGGGTGAAATTTTGTAAATCAAGAGGAGTTATTTTCTTTAATCATTTAAAAAAGTTTTTAATTCCAGTGTAATTAACATACAGTGTTATATTCATTCAGGTGTACAATACAGTGATTCAACAATTCCATATATTACTCAGTGCTCATTATCATTAAGTGTGCTCATAATTCCCTCCACATATTTCACTCATCCCCCCACCCACATCCCTCCCCTCTGGTAACCCTCGGTTTGTTCTCTGTAGTTAAAACTCTGTTGTTGTTTTTTATTTCTCTCTCTCTTTTTCTCCCCTTTGTTCATTTGTTTTGTTTTTTTAATTCTACATTTCAGTGAAATCATTGGTATTTGTCTTTCTCTGACTGACCTATTTCACATAGCTTTATACTCTCTAGATCCATCCATGTTGGTAAAAATGGCAAGATTTCCTTCTTTTTTATGGCTGAATAATATCCCATTACATATACACCACATCTTCCTTATCCATTCATCTACTGATGGACAGTAGGGCTGCTTCCATAATTTGGTTATTGTAAATGATACTGTAGTAAACAGAGAGGTGAATGTATCCCTTCAAGTTAGTGTTTTTCTGTTTTGGGCTAAATACCCACTGGTGTGATTATTGGTTCATAGGGTTGTTCTATTTTTAATTTTTTGAGGAACCTCCATACTGTTTTCCACAGTGGTTACACCAGTTAGCATTTCCACCAACAGTGCAGGAGGGCTCCTTTTGCTCCACATCCTTGCAACACTTTTGGTTTCTTAAGTTTTTTATTTTAGCCGTTCTGACAGGTGTGAGGCGATATCCCCTTGTGGTTTTGATTTGCATTTCCCTGATGATGAGTGATGTTGAGCATCTTTTCATGTGTTTATTGGCCATCTGTATGTCTTCTTTGGAGAAATGTCTGTTCATATCTTTCTGTCCATTTTTAATTGGATTATTTGGTGGGGAGTTGGTGTTGAGTTATATCAGTTCTTTATATATCTTGGATACTAACTCTTTATCAAACATATTATTAACAAATATCTTCTCCCATTCAGTAGGTTGTCTTTTAGTTTTGTTAATTGTTTCCTTTGCTATGCAGAAGTCTTTTATTTTGTTGTAGTCCCAATAGTTTATTTTTGCTTTTGTTTCCCTTGCCTCAGGAGACATATCCAGAAAGATGTTGTTATGGCCAATATCAGAGAAATTATCGCCTATACTCTCTTTTAGCATATTCATGCTTTCAGCTCTCACATCTCAATCCATTTTCGGTTTATTTTTGTGTATGGTGTAAAAAAAGTGGTCCCGTTTCAATCTTTTGCATGTAGCTGTCCAGGTTTCCCAACACCATTTGTTGAAGAGATTGTCTTCTTCTCATTGCACATTCTTGTCTCCTTTGTCGAAGATTAATTGACNCATGTAGCTGTCCAGGTTTCCCAACACCATTTGTTGAAGAGATTGTCTTCTTCTCATTGCACATTCTTGTCTCCTTTGTCAAAGATTAATTGACCATATAGTCCTGGGTTTATTTCTGGGCTCTCTATTGTGTTTCAAGAAGCAGTTATTTTCTTAAAGCAAATGCAACTTTATAGAGATTCCAGATGTCAGTGCTCTGTGGGTCCTGGAAAATATGCCCCCCCCTTTTTTGGGTATTTTTAATCTCCTACACAATTACTGAACTTTTAAAACCTAACCAGAGTAACTCTAGCATCCCGAGGCACTGAACACAGGAGGCTTCAGTCCTCTGCTGGGATTGGGGGATGCTGGCATCCTCTCCATGTCTCAGCGTAGGTCAGCCTCTACTAGAGACCCCTTCAAGTGACCCCGCTCATGGCACAGGCTTCATCCACTGCCCCTCTGCATGCCTCTGCCTAGAACAGTGTCCTATAGTTCAAGTGCAAAATTCTAACAGAACTGTGGAGGGAGAAGTACTCCAAAGCACAATAAAAACACTGGTATTCTTGGCCTTTCTGCTAGAGCTTTGATTCTTATTGCTTCAAACTGTTAATGGAGATAGTAGTTTTGAGACATACTGCTAAGCTTTTCTTTCTTTTCTCTGTATGTGGCCATTTTCATAGTTCATATTCCTCTCTACCTGCTGGGGAATGGGAAATCAAATAGGGAATTAAGGCTCTTCTAAAAGGAAGTCTGAGTCACTAGGGAGGCAGTGTGAGGAACAATAAAATTTTTAAAAATGTTTGTTTTCATTAATATATTAGAAGGTAGGTCCAGTGAACTTGAACACAGAGATTGCCAGATACCAGGGAGAATTCAGTATATAAGAGTATTTCACTTTGGTCAGGTAGAAAAGGTACAAAGAGGACCTCACCTTCCTGTGATGAGAGTTGTGAGGCTGGGAGCAGGGAGAAGTAGGGCATGAAGTTCAGACAGGGTCCCTGGTCACCATCTACACCTAAGGATGAAATTTAAGGGCAAGAGTGCCATATAACTATCCAGCTAGGCATAGGTCAACCTGAGGTAGCTGGAGCCAGAAGTATGCATCCTTCCATATAGCCCAGGAGAGGTAGAAATTCTGTAGGGAATCTCTACCTAGCTAGCACGGTGTGGGATAGTAGTATGCCAATGGTGGGCAGGGAAGAATTGGGAGAGACAGCTCAAGACAACGCCAAAGCCTATGTCTTCCATGCAGAGTGCTCTCACAAGGGAAGCAGAAGTTCTCAGATACTAGTGGGCTGCCAAGAACCTGAAGACTGAACAAAGAGGCCACAGGAGAAGGGGGCATTGAGGGTGGAGACAGACAAATAGGCCACAGACTTCAGAGGTGGGTGCCAGCATCATGTCCCTTTAGTGATGGATGGGCACAGCTATGTCTCAGTCACCCCATTCAGAAACCCATAGACCAACCCAAGTAGCTACAGGTTCCTCACAAGAACACAGTGGACAGCATCTGACCTCCCACCTCCCAGTGGAGCCAAAGGATGGGGACCTAAACACATGGAACCCAGAGCCCTCCTCTTCCTTATTGTCAAGAAGCCAAGTAAGCTTCTCCCCACTCATCCCATCAATACATGTCATCTCACATGGGAGAGGTGGGCAGAGGGAGGAAAACATGAACTTGGAAGAGAATGAGCCATCTAAACGAGACTGTCTAAAGCAAAGACACAAAGATGCTCTTGATCCGCAAGTTGAAAGTCACCACCCTTTGCCCCAACTTCCAGGATGGTGGACATAATGGGAAGATCAGATGGCTAATAGAAAATAAAGTACATTTTCTTTGAACATATGTGTAAAAATGTTAAACTGTAACATATTTATACCATGAAGAAAACAATTGTGTGTTTTTAAATACCTCCCCTCTTCCAAAAAGCATTTGATGCAGCTACAATCTATGTATTGAAAAGTAAAGGCTTAAGGACGATCCTAAGAGTCAATGAGTTTTAGTTAGTAGGTATGAAGAATAGAATATAATACTGTATGTTAACTGTACTGGAACTTAAAAAAATAAAAGTAGAATGATGAAGATACATTTAATACATGTGATTTGACATGTAGAAGGTTAGCATGAGAAGTGTGGTAAATTGTATCTTTTCTGTTTATCAAATGTCAATATTTTTGTGGAAGAAATCAGGGAAGCAAGAGCTATCTTCGTCAGACCAGTATCTCCAGCACTTCCTACACTTCCTGGAGTACAGTGTATGCTTGCTCAGTAAATATTTGTTCAATGAATAAATGAAAAAGTAAACTGCTTAGCATCAGAATGGATAACTTAAGACTTTTTTGAGCTCTTTCAAGCCATTGATGGTACTATGGGCCACATAGCAGAGCAGGGCGAACCCAGGGTGGCAGGAGGTAGGAGTTACCCCAAAGAGTTACCCCATCCTCACCATGAGAGACCTGCTTCAGAAAGAGGGGACAAAAGAAAGGAGTGGAGGTGGGGACTTTACTGTGCATTGCCACCCCTGTCTCTCCGTGTGTGTGTGTGTGTGTGTGTGTGTGTGTGTGTGTGTGTGTGTGTGTGTTTGCCTATGTGTGATTGTTTCCTGGGCAAGAGTGCTCATTGCAAGCCTTAGGGGCCTTCTGTAGGTGCTTCATGGAGAGGCACTCTCAGAGCAGAGACTCTGGGCCTAGGGCAAAAGGGGTTGGTCTGGGAGAAAGGCAAAGAGCACCAAGCATGGCCTCAGGAAGGCAGGCCTGGCCTAGTGAGCCTGAATGTGGGAGTGTTTGGTCTAGAATTAGACATGATATATGCTACTTTTAAACTTGTGTTCTATTAAACCTATAGTGTGGGATGAATTAAGAAATATTTTTATAAGCCCTGCAATGTCTTGTGGCACAATTTAACTATATTCTTTAATAAAGGAGTTAAGATGCCAATTCGTTAAGTGTAATTTTTTTTTTAATGTTTTATTTATTTGAGAGGGAGAGAGAGAGAGAGAGAGAGCATGAGTAGTGGGGAGAGGGAGAAGCAGGCTCCTAATGCGGGGCTCGATCCCAGGACCCTGGGATCATGACCTGAGCTGAAGGCAGATAATTAACCAACTGAGACATCCTGGTGCCCCCATTAAGTGCAGACTTTTAAAGTAGGACTAGGATAACTCCATTTTGGCCTTCCTTGATTTTTTTTTAAATGCCAGAATTTTAAAAACAAAAAGCCACCACGGCCCTATCTGAGATGTTCTGGTGCACATACATGCGTGGAAGTAAAAGCACATACTGCTATTAATCATTCCCTAAACGAGACCCTTTCTCTATCACCTCTATGCATTTTACACACTGTTCCCTGGGCCGGGTGCACAGGCCTCTCGTATTCACCCTCACCCCCCAGCAATAGGCATCACATCCTCCCAGAGGCCCCTGCATTCTCTCCCCACCCCACCCCGCACTGCTGGGCTCAGGGCCTCACTGAGTTTTCATAGCACCGGTCACCTTCTTTACCGCTCATCTCTCTTCCCTACTGGAGTGTCAACGCCGTTGGGACAGACGCTATCCACCTCACCCTCTTTGTGTTCTCAGAATCGAGCACAGGGCCCGGCCGGTGGCAGATGCCCAGCCCTTACAGCAAGGTTCTGGGAGCCCCCGTTCCTACCCTTCCCCTCCCCAGCGTGAGAGGAACGCTGTTTTCCGGGATGGGTATGGTTCTATGTCTACACGGGTGCATCCCACAGGTAAGCAGAAAGCGTGCCAGATGCAGAGTGACCCAAATGTTACCCCATCATATCCCAGGACTCTGATTCCTTTTCTCCAGCATTAAAGGTGCAGGGGCAAAACGAAGCCAGGGAGAGCATGGTCATGGGAGTGAGAATATGAAAATGCTGGCGCTGTGGAGAAAGACTGTGGGAAGGAAGGGGTTTTGTCTGAGCATGGATCTGGCAGAGCTGAGGCAGGGCTGACCTCAAGGCTGGGCTGAGGCACCCAGCGCTGCCTGGCACACGGCCTTTGTTTGCATAACGCCAGGGATGGCCTGCGTTTGCCTTGTGCAGTCTGTATACATGCTTCCTGAAAATGAAAGCTTCATCCTTTGCCATTCAGGGGACTGGCCTTCTGCAATACACTTAAAAAAAAAATCAAAAACAAAAACAAAAAAACCATCCAGGAACAACATACCATAAGAGTAGGATAGAGTCCGAAAAGATTGAAAACTAGGGGAAATAATTGAAGACAAGCCAGAAAACATTAATCAGTACTCTGCTCTCATAGATTCTACAAAACTGTTCTGCAATTCACCCAAATGATGACCACTTGCCTTAATGTCCTGGGGACTTGGTATATGGGATCCATCAATCCTTGCTGGCATTTGCTGGCACTAGTCGTGATCGAGACCATTGGTCGACAGAATTTGCACTGGAAACAGACTTGTTAATTAGTCTAATGAATTCACAGGAGTCATTAATTATCTAACACTTATCTAATTAGCTAACAGTTTCACCTGTCAGAGCCAGAGGTAAATGCCAGACTGGAATTCGGTGGTCCTCCTCATTATACCCTAAAAATAAATGGAGACATACAGCACAGAATACCAAATACAAGTGTGGAGACTCCACGGTAGTAATGGTCATGCCATGGCTCCAAACTGTCGTGGTGGTTGGAAAGGGCAGCAGGTGGAGCCGTTGGAGGTGGGTCATGACATATGAGGTGCACGTATCACTCTAAACTACAAACAGCTACTACTGTCCCAAAGCACAGAAGCAGCACACATGTTCAGGCCTATTTTGCCTCCAAGTTGTCATTACCTGTACTAAGATCAGGTTCTTCAGGGATTTTTAAATACTTTGGGCAAAGTTACAAACATCTATTTGGTGATAGCAGCAGCAAGATCTAGGCTGCTATGTTGGTTCTCTAGTCTCTTTCTGTCTCATTCTATAAGCTTTGTTCCCTGGCCAAGATGGACCTAAGGAGGCCAGGGTGGCCTTCGAAGAGTTTGTCCAGACAGGCTATCGCCACGTAGAGGAGCGTCTTCTAACATGGAGATCCCAGGTAGGATACAGACACTTGATTACTTACTGTCATGCACATTCTTACAAGGGAAATCCATTCACATTATACAAAGCCTTGTCTTTGCTTATGAACATTTGAACTCTGATTTGTTTGAAAGTGATGAGACTAATGTTTCTGAAGCTCTTACCAACATAGGACGTTAGCCGAGTGCCGTGAAAGCTGAGGCAAAAAAGGATCAAGATGAAGTTCCTCTAAAGTCTTTGAGATTTTCCATCCCAAAAGCGTAAAGTGACAAGCAAAGTAGTGAATTCATGGTTTTTTTGTTTTTGTTTTTTTGAGAGAGAGCAGGCAAGTGGGGGGGTGGGAGGGGAAGAGGGTGAGGGAAAGAGAAAAGCAGGCTCCACCCCCAGCATGGAGTCTGATGCAGGGCTTGAACTCACAACCCTGAGATCATGACCTGAGCTGAAATCAAGAGTCAGACGCTTAACCCATTGAGCCAAACAGGCACCCCAGGAATTTATGAATTTCTTAACAGACACTCTGTTTTCTAAAAATATTGGACTGTAGTTCATTTTTATACCTGGATTGGCCTCTGACAATTGGATTTTGGCTAGCGTTTAGCTTAATGAAGTACCCCTGGGAAAAAGATTTTATTTAATTATCAGAACTTCTGTATGATTTTGAACAGGCAAAGTTCAGATGAAGGGGTTCTGAGGTAACAAGCTAACCAACCCGGTCAAAAATATAAGATGCCACACCTTCAAAGAGAGTCTTCTTGGGGAAGTGCTATTCTGAGAGCTGGGTTGGAATAAAAAAAGGCCATGTCAAGGAGGGTATTTTTGAAAAGGGACTTTAGCATGCTCAGGGAAAATTTCCACTAGCAATTTTAGAAGAAAACATAGGTTTTAAAGGAGGGTGTCATTCTGACTTGGAGCTGAACTACTATGATTTGATCTATATTTTTTAATAGCAAATCACAATATTTTTCTTTCCTGACATCAACTTAAGAATGACTATCCATATAGTAAAAAGTATGGCTTCAGATTTTCCTGCTCCTAATAAATCCACGAGATCTGACAGGAATACATATGTTGGGTGAGTAATTTTGATTTTTTTATTTGTTCTGATGAGATGGATATTCTTTGGATTTTATATTAAATGTTCATAAAATGGACCTCTGCAGTTATATAAGTTTCTTAAGTTTAGATACAATACAGTTGGAACACAGCTTGTAATACAAAACAAAATTAAAACAATGCACGTTTTCTTCCCAATGGCATTTTCATTTCTTGGTTCTTGGTGGCATTTGGCTCATCTAAGAAAGTGGAGGAATGTATCAGTTACATTTCAATTAAAAAAAAAAAGAAAAGAAAAGAAAATGAGGAGGAAAAAAAAGTCACAAAAAAACATGCAAAAGGTTAACCAACCTGCATGAGTGAACACCTCAAAGTTCAGCCTGGGATTCAGCCTTTAATTCCAGGACCATGGGCTGTAGCTAAGAAATAATTAAAAGGAGCCTCCCAGTGCCTAAGGGAGATTTAACTGTGTTGCAGCCCATTATGAAGTGATTTCATGGGCTTTGTGATGGACTTTACATAGAATTCACTTCTAAAATACCGTGTCTCAGAGGTAGACATAAATCTGCCAAAGCTGTCTGCAAATTTAGTTCAAATTCTTGCCCCAGGTTCACAGAACATAATAGAGCATTAATCTTCATGAGGCTTAAGGAATTCTTGTGAGTTCCCTCTGATTCGCTGAGAGTTGTGTGAAACCTATTGTTTAGAGCCTTTATCAGGTCAGCATTTCCAAGAATGCTCCGCTTACCCATCCCAAACAGAGGTAACCTCCTATGTGTTCATTTCTTCAGGGAAGCCAAGGAGAGGGTAAGGAAAAACTATTGAGAAGAAGGTAAGGGTAAAATAAAAGACTTCTCAAGAAGCACTTTCCTTTTGTTACCAATATATAATACTGACCGTTCTGCATAACTTCTCATGGTTTGCTGAAAGACTTAATCCTTAATCCCACCTTTGACCTGTGTTTAAGGAAAAGAAAGAACATACAAAACAAGGTTGAGGGGGAAACAGTAAAAGATATTCTACTCAGTAAAAATCTATTTTAGAAACATCGAACTATTGCAATTATCTGATTCATACTAGGTTGAATTTGGTGTGATGACCAAAGGTTTTTCCTTTGGTCATTGATAAAATGATCATCTTAGAAGTGCTTCTTGATAAGCTCAGTGAGATTTACATCTTCCATGGACATGCCTTCTAATTTCTTGGCCAAGGGATTATTAGGCATTGGGGAAGACATCAAGGAAGACTAGAGAATAAAATTAGTGGTGGCTTGAGATTTCTTCTTCAAAGATGAAGTCTGGAGTAGATCAGTAATTTTAAAAATACCAAGGTCCATATCTCCTTGACCAACTGAATCAGAATGTCTGTGGGTGAGGGCCCAGGTATCAGTACCTTTTAAAGCACTCCAGGTGACTCTGATATGTTGACAGAGTTTATAATCACTGGAGAAGATGAATGGCACTCTTTTATAGAGTAATGATTTATAGATGCCACTGGGAAATCTCCATATTTTTCAAAGGAAAATCTTCAGATTGTGAAAGCAGTTTTGCAGAGTAAAACAGAAAGGGTAAAGGAAGTTGGAAGAGAAAGTAGATGGCAGTGTTTCTCAAACTTTAATGTGCATGGGAATGGCATTAGAGTTAGTTAAAATCAGATTTTGATTCAGGAGGTCTAGTGTGGGGACTGAGATTTCATGTTTCTGACAAGCTTCCCAGGCAATGTGGCTGCTACTGCTGGTTCATTGACCACACTTTGTCTAACAAGGGACTGTGGGTAAATGTCCTCTTGCCCTTCTCCAAGAGAAGAAAGGAGGTGTCCTTTTGCTTTGAGACTTTGAGGCTTGTTCTGAAGTAGGAGAGCATGCTAACATCATGGAATGCTTTATTTTTGAAATCAGCCATGATCCACTAACTAATTGAGAATCTGTTACCCTAAATGTTTTTGAGGAGGAACTTAATAGTACTTCTGTTCCACTTCCTGAACAGTTAAATTTAATTCAACAAATAGAATTTGTTAAGCCTAAGGGATTAAAAAAAGATATATGAGACAGCTTGCATGAGGGAATTCACAATCTTTCTGGGGAAACAGAAAATTAACATGTAAAATGCTAAATCAATGCTCTAGGAGCTCAGTGCAGGGACTCCATATTGACCAGCAAGGAAAGATTCTTGGAAAAGCCTTCATGGAGGAGGTGATATCTGAATATGAAGTTGAAGAACAAGTAGGATTCCAATACATGAAAAATGGAAGGGAAAGGGAAGCATGCTTCAGGAACAAAGGTCTAAAGCAGGGGTTTCTAACTTTGGCTGCATATCAGACCATCTGGGAAGATTTAAAAAGTACTTTCTGAGTCTAAGTTAATTGGGGCCTGAGAACCAGTATTTTTTGAAAAACTCCCTGGTGATTTTAATGGGCAATTAGGTTGAGGATCACTGGAGATACATAAAGACACCGGGTTTTTGTTAAGATTTTTTGAGGTATTTGGAGGGAAATGGGAAGAATGCAGAGCAAAGAAGTCCCAGATGGTTCTTGGCAAATACAGCTTGCCCCACTGTGGTGTGGGGAAGAAAACTCATTATCACTAATAATTAAAGTAGTATATAATTATTACCGAAATAACCGAAGGCTGTGGATGAAGAGCTTCATAAATATGGATTAGATTGTTTTAAGGTCATTCCTATAGTAGCAGTCATCTCACAGTCTTGCATACATGGCTGGCATTGTTTTACTGAGAAAGGGGAAGGGTTGGAGGCCCAGCGAGCCCTACTTTCCTGGAGGCCTAGGCTGGGGCAGTGGCCGCCAGGGAAGGAAAGAGATAGATTCAGCACAGGTGATGGAGTAAGCCCTCAATGGAAGTGTTCCTCAAGGCATGCTGCTTGGACCAGCAAAATCAGCACCAGTGAGGAGCTTATCAGAAATGCAAATTCTGACACATACACCCCCAACCTGCTGAATCAGAATTTCTGGAAGAGAGCCCATGAAGTGTTCAGTGATTCTTATGTCAGCTAAATTTTGAGAAGCACTGGTCTACAGATCTGAAAGAGGCTGCAGGACTCATAGATTACATGCACACATACACTCAGACATAGACATACTCTGACCCCATGGAAAGCCAAGAAGGAGGCAAAGAAGTGTGCTGCAATGGAGAGACAGGACAGCAGGGCATATGGGAGGATTGCCATGGGAGCCTCAGGCTGCCGGTTCAGGATGCAATGTTCATGTAATGGGAAAAGAGGCTTGAGGACTGGCAGCCATGGCATGGGTAGGATGGACGGGGCCAGGGTAAGCTGGGATGTCACACCCAGAATGATTGGGAATGAACAGATAACCACCGAATCACATTGGGTGTTGGGCTGGAACCATGAATGGCTACAGACCCTTCTGGCTATAGTCCTTTCTTTCTGGCAAGTCTGTCTTCTTTTGGATCCTTAGGAATTTTCCCACATTCTCTCTTGGGAATCTGGTGGAGAAATGCTGCTGGACACAATTTCTATATTAAAATGTCCTCCTTCTCTCACCTTCTGTTTTTGAGTTTCACTTACCTTATTACAATAATTTTGTATTATGCTGTCACATGTTTGCTAAAATGAGGTTTTTGAACGTCTCACTCCCCCTTCTCCAAGCTCTTTAGCCTCATGTCTTCTTCATGCTTTTCTTGAGGATTCCTTTTCTTTATAAGCTCTAAATCTTGTTTCTCCAGAACTACATGCCCATTCATTCTTTCTTTACCCCTATTACAACCAAATCCAGTCTCTCAGGTTCCTACTCAGCTCTGTGCTTCCACCCTATCATCCATTTCATTTATTTCTCACTTAAATCTTCTAAGGGGACAAAGTTCATTTCCAAGTATGTTGACAAAACTAAAAACCTCTTATTGGTCAGGTAGGCTAATGCTGTTTAAATTATCAGTGGCTTCAGGGACACCTGGGTGGCTCAGTTGGTTAGACATTCGACTTGATTTGGGCTCAGGTTGTGATTTCTGGTCGTGGGATGGAGCCCTATGTTGGTCTCTCTGCTCAACAAGTAGTCTGCTTGAGATTCTCTCTCCCTGTGCCCCTTCTGCTGCTTGCTGGCTCTCTCTCTCTTTCTCAAGTAAATAAAATAAAAAAAATATATCAGTAGCTTCTTACTCAATCTAAAATAGTGCTGAAGTAAAGGGAAATGTCTACTCTGTAGCCATTTGTGATTGAGGGCCTTCCATCTCCTGCATTTGGCCAGAAGGCAAGGGATTAAGTGAGATACTGGTTTTTAGGAGCCACACCTAGACATAGATGTGTCATTTCCACCCACATTCCATTGGCCAGAACTCAGTCAGATGACCTCAACTTACTGCAAGGAAGTTGGGAATATGGTCTAGCAATGCCCCCAAGAGGAAAAAGAATTAGGGTTTAATGAACACACTTTGCTACACCCTACTTTTTGTGTCAGTCTCTCTAAATCTGGTACCTTTCAGATTCTCCATGTTGGGAGGTATAATAATGAGAACTCATTAGTCTCTGTTTCCTGTACATCAGATATGTCACATACATAATCTCAGGCCTTATGGCAATCTCGGAAAACAGTTATTATTCTCATTCTACCTATTTACAGATGAGGAAACTAAAGAATCAAGATAAAGTAACTTACCCCAGAACCCAGGCCGTCTGACTCCAGAATCCAGTATTTTATATTGCACAGTCCCCATGCAAAGAAAGAAAATGACCCCTAGGGCCAGACAGAACTGGAGAAATAACTGTTCTGTAATCTACTGGTTGTGTAATCTTGACAAGTTTCTCAACTACTGTAAGCTTTGGCCTTGTTTGTAAATTGGATTGTTAGTTACTTAATAGAATGGATATAAGATTAAAATGCAACCTACCAGCAATGCTTGGGGTTGTAAAACTATTTCTAACTTTAAGAAAAACGATTCCATTTCCTCTGCTAGTGTTTCTTATTTTCCTAACATAAAGTTTATACCTTCAGCTAGAAAAATGTCAGAGATCCTAATAAGAATCCAAGCTATGTTCATACTCTTAAAACCATTTAGAATCTGCACATCATGAACAATCCTTTCCACCCCAACAAGACATAAAGTGTCTCAAACTAAATTGAATACAAACATGATTATTTGGCTGCTCTGGCCCCTAGAGATAAATAGAATTTTATTGACAATACTGCTGGGTGTTCAGAATTCATTATGATTCAGTTCACTGTTTAACATCTACATTCATAGCTGAACCTCACTAATTCTCATTAAATCATAAAATAACTCAACAAAACTAACAATATTATCTTATTCCACTTCTTGAAAGTAACCATTATCTAGTATTTCATATTATTAAGATGTGTTATTTCATAAGAAATATTATGAGAAAATTGTTCATGGAATACTGTTAGGAAAATTGTACTTCTGTATTCATTTTATCATATAGGTATTTTTTTATTATAAAAGCAACTCATGTTCATTATTTAAAATTGGAGAAAATAAAAAAATACACTTAAAAAAACCCCTACTATTGAAACACAGACACTGTCAATTTACTTTCTTTCCTTCCAATCCTTTTTAATAATAGATTTTAAAATAGTTGGAATTATATAACTTTGTATTCTGCATTTTTTACTTAACTTTATGTCATTAACATTCTCCTATATTATGACTTTCTTTGAAACACATTGAGTGTGGATGTCAAGTGGCTATGCCATCCGTTCTCTAGTCTATTGTTGACTTTTATGTTGAAGTATTTTCTATTATAAACAGTGCTCAAGTGGATATTTTTGTACCTAAAGATTTTCCACATTACTAAGGATGATTCACAGAAGTGGTCAAGGGAATAAAATTTTCAAAGAACTTTTGTTTTCCAAATGGTCTGCTCCTATTCATAGTCCTGTGAGTTGTATGGTTTTCTTTTTTCCTTTTCTCTTATTATTTTTATTTATTTATTGTTGATGATTGAAGTGTAGTTGATACTGTGTACATTAGTTTCGAGTGTAGTACAACATCAGGTTTCAACAAGTCTATAGGTTATGTTGTGCTCACACACGTGAGAATTATGTGAGAACTATATGAGAATTGTGCAGTGTTCACTTGACTTTTATTCACTTCTTTAGCAGTGAAAGGAGCAAAAGTCAAAGCTCTTACATTCACTTCCTTGCTAAATCTTCACATTGGGTCTTGTAGGTGGATTTAGCAGATATTAATTTCCTCCATAAAACAAGGAAATTGGGGTACCTAGGTGGCTCAGTGGGTTAAAGCCTCTGCCTTCGGCTCAGGTCATGATCTCAGCATCCTGGGATAGAGGCCCAAATTGGGCTCCCTGCTCAGCGGGGAGCCTGCTTCCTCCTCTCTCTCTCTGCCTGCCTCTCTGCCTACTTGTGACCTGATCTCTCTCTGTGTCAAATAAATAAATAAAATCTTAAAAAAAAAAAAAAACAAGGAAATTGTTCTGAAAGGTTAACGGAGGCAAATAAGTTACACCATATAGGGGCAAAGCTAGGACTTGGGCCAAGTTCCTCCAAGTCCCATTTCCAGCCTTCTTGCCCACTACACTAGGTGCACTCTTTGAGTAATAGTAACTGAGGAGAGTCCATTAAATGGGAGCGGTATTGAATAAAGGGAGGAAGAAGAGGAAGAGGTGAGCTAGAGAAAGAAAAAGAAGGACAAGAAAAGAAGATGAGGGAAGAAGAAGGAAGGGAGGTGGAAAAAGAAATAAATCTGTGATGTTCATTAATAGTAGATGCTAAATTGCTTCCCAACTCACCAAGGTCATCTGTAATAAGCATAACACAACTGCTAAGTAAAAAGGTGGGATTAAACCTTAAGTTTCTCTGAAGAGAAAGTAATGGCACTTTCTCTATTTGAAAGAAAAAGTACTACACTTTGGTATTATAAAGGTTAGTTTCTGGGAAATCATTGAGATAGAAAGCTTTGTCTTAGACATGAAAATTATGACACTATACCTTTCTCCCTCTCTCACTCACACCTGTCTCTCTCTTTCTCTCTCTCTCTCTCCCCCCACCCACCCCACACAGTTGTCTCATCTTTGTTACAATCTCAGAAATCAGACCTTTACCTTTTTACCCAAGTAGATTTTCATTAGCACTTAATTCTTACACTCTGTCTATCATAACCACTATCCAACCTTATAAACTCACTTCTACCTGGTTATGGACCTCTTCTGTAGACTCTCTTTTGGATAAAACAAAAACAAAAACATGCTCTGGTTTAGAACTTATGTGTTTCCACCAGAAAGCAACTCTTATTTATTGGACCATTTTGATGGATAAAAGGCAAAAATATGTGTGTGTGTGTGTGTGTGTGTGTGTGTGTGTGTGTGTGTGTGTGAGTGTGGTGTGGATTAGGGAGTAGGTAATGTAGTTCCACATGATCAGAACTCACTGTTTAACTTATAGCAAGATTCTTTAGAGGCAGCTGGCAAAGTCTGTTTTATACATATAGAAGCTTTTCTCGAAACCTGCCTTCTTCTGGTCACATTTTTATCTTTGAATGAGAGCATGCTAGGTTCAATCTCTTGACTCCTTCCAATCCCAGGCAGCAATTTTAGCTCAGAAGAGAGGAAAAAATCCATCAGTACCTGAAAACTCAGCCTTGTCTTCATAGAGATGATAATCATTATTAACTGTATTATCTACAGTATTATCTACAAAGGAAAGGAGAACTCTGGTCTGTAAAATTTAAACCTTAAAGATTCTGATAATCATTCTTATTTCCTTCATTTCCTTGCTTACTAGATTTTAAAAGGGTTTTCTAGCTGGTGCTGAAAATATTAGTTGCTTAACACAATGTAAGTTTATCTCTTACTTACATTGACTACAAAGTGAATGTTCCCAGTGGCTTTCCTCCAACTGGTGACTCAGGGACCCAGGCCCCTTCCATCTTGTTGTTCTATCACCTTCAAGGAGTGACTTATGAAGTTTCTCTGGGTGTTAACACCCATACAGCAGACAGAAGAAGGCATTTTATTGGAGCACCAGTGGGAGATTTCTATAGGCTAGGACTGGAAGTGACAACCATCGAATTTGTTCACATTCTAATTGCTGAAATTTGGGCATATAGCTTCATCCAGCTGGAAAGGAAGCTGGAAAGTTGAATTGAGTTGTGTGCCTGGAAAGAAGGGAAATAGCTGTGGTGAAGAGCTAATCAGTCTTTATCAAACTGACTAGAAATAAGACCAGATTGATGCAACATGGACAACATGGCAAAGTTAAATCCTTTAAGACATGGGATATATTCAAAAGTTAGTTCATTCTGGTAGTTATTACTCAAAAGTCCATAATATATTTTTGTAATTCTTCAGAAGGATTCCTTCCCAATAAATTTCTATCTACTTTGATAAAACCAGGAGAAATGATAATTTTGTTTGGGACATAAATCACAGAAAGTGCCACTTAAGGTCAATGTTGGTTGGTGGTCTTCAGCCATATTTTACTTCTCATTAAAGCAGCCAGACTGCAAATTGTGTCTAGAGGTGATATTTAGTAAGTCTGAGTTAGGAGTAAGTCCTCAAGAATAAAAATGTTTCTGTCTATACATATTATCTTTGTGTCTCCAGAAACATTCAGAAATTCCTGTTGATTACAGCAGTATCTATAGTTCAAAGAAGAATTCAAACCGCAAGCTATTCTAACATCTGTTTTGGTTTTATGGTCAATCTGAATAGTTGTAATTTACATTCACTGGCACCACACAATGAAGTTATTTTCAAACTACTGTATTTTGAAAAAAGAAAACAACAACAAAAATGACCTCTTTGTACTTAGATGTTGAGCCAAGTCTTAACTATCCATACCAACAGAAGGAAAAATGTCATGAATTATCAATAATAACTTAAAAACTCACCTTAGACTACAATCTCTCCCTCTTTGTTACCCAGCTTTTGTGGCTAACTTGCACTGCAGTTTATTACCAACCTTAGGCCCATCAGAGAAACCCATAAGAGGGCACAGAAAAGACAATATTGAGGGTAGAAGAGAAGCAGAGACCCTGGATAAAAGGATAATTACATCCTATAGTTGAAAATGAGTGCAGAACAGGAATTATTGTTAAATGGAAACAGAACGCATCATGTAACCAGACCACCCAATAGTCCTAGTAAATCGTTTGTGAATGGGGGCACCTACTCTGTAACCTCAGTTGGGTATTTCCTTGGACATATATTCTTCATCGCTGGGAGGAAGCTCACCAGCAATCCTTCTGATCCTCTGCCTAATGCTGCCCACATCAGTTAGGCACCACCAACTGCTTTTTCCTTACTGGATTTGAACCAGCTTCTTTTGTACTGAGTTCTGCAAATACAGAAACAATAAGCAAGCTCAATAGCAAGGCCAGGAAATTGCTACAGGATGTGAAAAGTAGTAGTTGCCGTTTGGTGGACACTCAGAAGTCACCTGGCTTTGTGCAATGTCCTCCACCATATTTGGTCCTATTTATCCTCACCAAACCCTCCGAAGGATGGTTCTGCATTTTTTCTATCTTGGAGATGATGATGATGATCTGAGGCACATAGAGATTATGCGTGTAACACTAAGCAAGTCCCTTAATCAGCAATAGGGTGGGGCAGGCCCTTCAACACTACATTCATTGCCTTATATCTCTGACTTGGACCTTCTTCAGACTCTCTGCACCTCACTGCTTAGCTTAGATTTCCAAATAGCTTTGCCCCTGGTGCTCTTCTGTGGGCTGCACTTCCTTGGGTCTCTGTCATCACAGGCTGCCCATGCTGTTAGGCTGCGGCCGTCCTCTCCCGGGTCTTCATCTTGCCCATCCCCGAGGCCGGTGCACCTCTGATAGGTTGTTGCACAAGCTGATAAAACTACCAGACAGTTTTATCACCACGTTTTATTAGATTTAACACCCTTGACTGCAATACCTGTAAAATTTCAGAGATGTTAAAATGGGAACAAAACAAAAACAAATCAATGGAATTGATGAGATTTCCAGTCTACATGATAAAGCTAATTCCATGAAAATTTCTTCTGAAGGAGAAGTTGGAAAGTATTGATGTGATTTCTTTAAAGCTTTAAGTTAATGTAGCAGCACATTTTACAATGAAAACTACTACTTGGGAATGTGGAACGAGGAGACATATCTAAAACTCACAGTTCTTTTTTTCCTCCTGTTACTTACATTCCATGTCCATGGTAAGCATATGGCCTGCTAAGGCACCCAAATGAGCTGTCTGTATCGACTCAAGAGGATGGTTGATGTTCACTGTAAACAGAAACATTGGGAAACACCTACTTGAACAAAATCAACACCTACTTTGATTTTGTGATTACCTTTTTCTTTACTAATTAAGTACATCAAACTTTGCATCTGGTTGCCTTATTTAAAGGTCAGTGATGCAAATTAGCTAACTTATGAATATAACCATAGTGTCTATACATACCCTTAAGCAAATTACTGAAAAAATAAAATTAAAACATTAAAGTTGAAAGCTGACCTTTGGTTCTTATCTCGGTTATAAGGCAGGTAATTGTTTATTTTTATTAATAATCTGTGTTGGTGGAGCCCCGACACAGTGAAAGAGTGCACTGTTCATGTACAAGGAGCTGGTGGACGAAAGTAGAGAGGACGGAAGGGATGTCTGAGCTGGGACAGACAGACAGTGCATGCACAAAAGAGATCCTGCGTTCTCCATTGTTCTAAGTACTTAACGGTTGCCCTTCAGGCAGTCATCACAAGGTAGCAGGAAAAGGTGGGAAATTCTGAATACAGGAGTTCTTTCTCCTCGCCTGCTTTGCATTTTCACACAATTAAATTAAGTGCCCAGGTGTGGCATTCATTGTTGGAAAAAGCCCTAGGGGCAGAACATGGCATTCGGTGTCACTTTAGTTTAGTTTATTAGCTGCCACTTAGCTATTCAAGTTAAGGGGAGAAAACCCTCACAGCACACCTCCTCTCTTTAGTTTATAACTGATTAGGCCACCAACAATTTTCTCTCCTCCACCCCTTATCCAGCTTTGGGAATGTGGAGATTTTTGTACACAGGGGCCAATTTTCGGGATTGTCAAAGCACGCCGTTTAGCACTATAATCAGCTCACTGAAAAGCTGCTAATGCATTTCCACAAGCTCTTGTGACCTGCTCTCTGTATTTGGACTATGTTAACAGCTCTGGACACACACAGCCTCCTAAGACAAAATGAAAGCAGACTGATTTGCAATTTGAGGGGACACATAGACCATTTCCGTCTTGGACTCGGGGGAGCATCCCCACAAGGAGAATGTCTACACGTGAGCACCCAGCTGGCCTTTTCGTCTCTCTGCCCGAGGTCTGTATTCCAAAACAATAGCTCTTTGTCTGTCATGGGTCTGGACACTGCAGCCCTCCTAAACCCAGCCAGGCATGCCAGGGGACAGGGGAAGGGTCCGCTGTAGACATGTGACACTTCTAAGGAGCTGAATTAACTGTGGCTCCTGCACCAGAGAACAGCCTTCGTCTGTCAATCACCTGACAGTACCTGGTGATGGAAGGACCAATGATCATGGCTGGAAGCCTCCAGTAAAGAGGGGAAGATTCTGTAGGCCAGCTGGGAAGCTAAGTTGATCTCCCATCTGGACCAAGAAGGCCTCACACCTGCTTTGGGGACTCAGATGAGGGGATCCATTCATTTAGTCACTAGTTCATTCAACAATTATAGAATATCTACATTAGAAGGAAGCTGAGTATTCTCTGATCTTGGCAAATTTTGTTTTACTAATTTTGCTTGATCTTTAGACTACGAATATTTGTCCTTTTTTGCACAGTAAATGGGTAACGGCAAAAAAGGTAACGTTTATATAAATGCAAAACTAACATAAACAAGCAGTAAAACTTCAGAGTAAGAAATAAAAACAGAACTAGACAGATCCTATTGTCCTGTCTGGGAAAAAGACCTGAAATATATATCATGTCCAGGGATCAGCCAATTAAGAGCAGTCCTCACTAGGCAGACAGAGATTTCCAATTGGGACCCCTTCTTTAAAAATTCTTTCCAGTAGCTGCTGAGGGTGTGTTGTGTGTGTGTGTGTGTGTGTGTGTGAGAGAGAGAGAGAGAGAGAGAGAGACAGACAGAATTTAGCAGGAATATATAAACCCATTTGTCATTTTATCATCATGTTGCATAATAAGTGATAATCATAAACCTATCAAATATCTGATTTAGAAGGAACCCAATAGATCAAATAATAGTTCATTCTCTTAATTTATAGTTAAGGAAAATGAGATTTAGAGGGTCCAGTCATTAGTGGTAGAGCCAGTGCCAAAGCCCAGACATGTTAATCTTGGACCTACAAATTAATACAGCTTTGATTCATGTCTCCAGGAGGCTTACAGTGCATTTGGAAGTCAGGACATGTTCAATGGGAACTAAAAATGGGGAACCCAGCAGTTCAAACTTTCGACAGTTTAGTGTTCTTGGTGGTGAAACGGAGAGAACTCAGCTGAGCGCGTTATGGTTATGGTTGCAATGGGTTTCCAGATTTGCTAGTGAGAGAATTAGTGGCAGGCCTTCACCTAATTGCCAAGATGCCCCTGGTGCTTTTCCAATGCAAAGTATTTGTACCTGAGGGGGGAACACATTGAAGAATACATCTGACTCTCTAATGTTATGTTCAGAATGAAATAGTCACCAATTCAAAACTCAGTTTCAGCTACTAGAAATTCCAGCACAGAGGGTCTTTCTGGAGCATTATTAGAACATATTGTAACTACCAGGAGTTGCTAAATCCTCTAACCTATATGGACCCCTATTCTGGTGATATTGATTTTATTGTAGCAAATGCTGAGGAAAATAGGGGTTATGGTCATGAAGTACAGCAACAAAACCTCACCTAGGCTCTGAATTGTAAGGTGGGAATGTAACTCACACCTCTATGCTCATACCTTTCAGAACTCTCCCTGAATTAGCAGCAAATGGAAAGGGCCACATAAGCGCAATGAAATGGACTTACTCCTTCATTTAGTACGGTGGAAGAGGACTAATTACAAGGCAGCCAAATTTATATTTCCTCAGAATCAAGTCAATCTTGCACAAAGCTCTTTTTCAAAGGCTCACTGAAAAGAGCCCAGTGGGGCAATGAGAAATGGCCATGCCCTGACACACCAGCACACCATGCCATCCCCATCTTCTGCTCTTGACCATGGGGGCTGAACTCAGTGTAACTGGCAGGGAGATGTCTCTGTCTGATCCTCACAGATGGACACATCTATCAGCACGTCAGGTAGGCGTCAGTTAGAGCTGACTTACGTTTTCCTCAGCTTTGGCAAAGTCATAATGATTATGTAAATTTATCTGAGGGCTGTTAACTTGCAATGAAGGAAGAAAATATGTCCTGTGCATGTACCAGTTTGCAAGATGTATAATGACTTTCTCTTTTCTCTCAACGGCATGGCACTGGCATTCCCTCCATCGCTATTATGCTTATGCTTCACAAACTCATCAAATTACTGCACCATGTCGGTGCTGTGATGTTACCGTTATCGGAATTGGTAATCAGGGAGAATAGGTGAGATGGGTTGATTTCTATTATTAAATCCAAGTGATTGTTCCATACAGGGTAGCTGCCAAAATAGAGCAACATACACAGAGCCCAGCAGATACCCAGATGGGCTAGAAAGTGTCAGGAGGCTGGGCTTGAGGAAATTTTAAGAAATTTGAATTTAAAGAGAATTAAAGAAATCGAAAGAAATATTTCCTTTTATCTTCTTCTTTTTTTCCTCCATGGAAACCTGGCATGAGAGATCACGATGCCTATTGCCCAAACGGACTTAGGTATTCTTAAGGGGAAGAATGGAAGAATTGTTGGCAAGTATGTATGAGGATAAGTAATAAGTTTTGAGTATAAGTATGAGTAAATTTTGAGGCTGAGGAATTTTACAAGTGACAGAAATAAGTGCTTGGAGGGAAAAATTAATCACTAAGATTTGCCTCATTTGTCAGCTAAGGAAGCAGACTTCAGAGCCCCTAGGAAAACATTGTTTTAGCTCATGTCAGTGACTACACCCCTTTACTTGGCAGGTACTTTCCTCTTCAATGCACCAGAAGATCAGGCTGGGTTTTTAGAGAAGGGCCAGGTGATGTTTCCTAAGGTTTGGCCAGGGCCCCCTCCCCACTCCCTTTTCCCTCAGCTGGTCAGGGGCTGTGCCTCTGCTTCTATACTGGACTGATGCCAAGTTCTAAGGAAACCTCCTTCTTTTCCAATCTTTTATCCAGGAGCAGACGTTGGAAGAAGGCGATTTTACTATGTCACCAAATGCAAATACAGACAGGACATTGTTGCCAAGAAGGTTTGGTTGACAGAGTGACAGGACTGCATGGGAATTGTCAAAAGGGCTGTGACCTTGCTCTCAGAATTACACAGTTCTGGAATAAGTGTGGACCTTGGAAACCTTGGACAAAGAATTAGAGAAGTGACTTGTCCAGTCACACAGAGCCAGAGGTGGTGGAGCCATGCTTCACTAGAAACAGACATGTTCACGAAGATTATGCCCTTTCCACCACTTGACCTTGTATAGGGTCAAGTCCAGCCATGGCTCTCACAGGTGGGATAAAGAACATCTGTGGATGTCCATCCAGAAAGGGAGGGAGAATGTTAGCAATCATTGTTAAATCAGGCATCCTTCTGGATTGTTGTTCATCCAATGTTACCCCAAATAATCAGTAGTAGGTAAGAGTGCATTTGGGGATGAGATGGGTAAAATTGTTAAGATTGCTTATAGGGCACCTGGGTGGCTCAGTGGGTTAAAGCCTGTGCCTTTGGCTCAGGTCATGATCTCAGGGTCCTGGGGTCAAGGCGCACATCGGACTCCCTGCTCGGCAAGGAGCCTGCTTCCTCCTCTCTCTCTGCCTGCCTCTCAGCCTACTTGTGATCTCTCTCTCTCTCTGTGTCAAATAAATAAATAAATAAAATCTTACTTAAAAAAAAAAGATTGCTTATAATTTGGAGTTGTGGGCTATAAGGATCTGTCTTCATTGCCCATGCCCATGCCATGTACCATCCTCGGTGCTGTGGCTTCCACGTGGTATGAACAAGGGTCCGGCATGTGCAAGGCACTCTGCTGACCATCCAGCTCATGGTCATGGATACTAGTTCTTTCATTTTTATGGCAACACAATGCATCCAGCCCATAGGCTGTACCAGTATCACAATGAAAGTCTGTGAATGGTGGGAAATGAAACCGCTGTGCTATTGTGCTATTGTGGATACCTTCATTTTGAAGTTTTGTCTTCATTAAGAACTCTTAGCCTATTGATAGTATGCAAATGTTTTTTTTGTTATAAGAAGTATTGCATTCAGAGACGAAAGTAAAACTCATTCCTTTGTTGATGTTCCCACTCCTTAGATGAGCCGACAAATCTTGATGAGGATAAAATACCTGATTAAGTGGTACTTTGACCTTTGAGAGACTTTAACCAAGATATAAATGTTCTAACATATCTAAATCTTAGGATGGTAGGTGAATAATATCACTTTTGATGCCCACATTTTCAAATTCCTTTTCAATCACTTTCCTGTTCTTAGGACATTGTGAATAATTCAAGGAGCCACTTGTTTGACTTATTTTTGACTTATTTTAAAAGTGTCTGATCTACCAAGGCTCTTTAATCATGGGTCTCTCGCTAGACTTTCTAAATTAATCTCATGTTGATCAATATTGGAATTTATAAAAACCCAGAAGGATATGGCCATGCTGTGTCAGGGGTTGATAAACTTCTTCTGTAAAGGGCCAGATAGTAAATATTTTAGACTTTGCAGATCATATGATTTCTGTTGCAACTTCTCAACTCTGCCATTATAGTGTGTAAGAGTCCAGAGATAATATGTAAATGAATGACTGTGGCTGTGTTGCAATAAAACTTTATTTATAAAGACAGACTGAATTTGGCCCATGGATTGTAGTTTGCAGAACTCTGCTCTATGGCATCTCTATGGAAGCACTTACTCATTCGACAAATTTTTATTGAGTACCTATAATGTAATAGGCATAATGCTAGGCTTGCAGGACAAGAGTAAACAGACATTGCTCTTACCTCTATAGAGGTCATGTGTTATCCTGGTAATAGAAAACTGTGAGTAATTACAAAGTATAATAAATATTAAGACACAGAGAGTCTAGGGCACTATCAATATATGTCTCCTTATCCAGGCTATAAACAGAAATCAGAATGGATCAAAAACTAGATCAAAAGCTGGCCTGGGGAAATTTAATGTAACTTATCCGTATTGCTTTTTATTTTTTTTCCCCCTCCATGATTCAGTTTTGTAAGAACTGACTTATGTGCATACCTGAAGAATGAGTTTGATGAAAGAATGTGGGGGAGGACAAGAGAGCACTGCAGGTAGGGAGAAGAGGAGTTGGCAGAAAATGGCTTCTCAGTTCCCTGAGACTTGAGTTCCTGAGTCCCTGAGTCCTTTGAGCAAGCCAGGCTTTGCAGCAATGGAAGGTCAGCAAAGAGGCCTAATTTACATGGGGTTGGATTGGGGGAGGATGGATGTGACAAGAATCAAAAGGAAGAGAGGATAGAGATGCAAAGAAATTATAGTAATCAAGGAGTTGCAGAGAAGATTAAATATCAAGTAGTCACATCACTTTATGAAAGCTACTTGCTGGCAGGCTCATTTAGTTTATTCCTGACCTAATTTACTCAAATTTGAGCCCGAAGGCCGGTACTAATTTGCATGTCCAAGAGTCATGTTAGTCTTGAAATCTAAACCTGATCACGTTGTAAATGTGAATCTGGAAAGACAGCAAATGTAAATGCCTGTTCTGAATGTTCTTATTTAATTGCATTTGGAAACTAAAATAATTTAAAAGATGAAAATAGGGAGAATCATTAGCAACCAGCATTAATTAATGTTGGCAGAATACACACTATATGTCAAAAGTAAACTCTAAGTGACAGTCTTCTGTAACCACTCTTTTAATCCCATGGTGCAATACTGCCCTGGGGTAATAGCAAATGTGGTCACAGACTCCTTCTTTGAGCCCTGGCTTGAATAGATAATCTTGGAAAACATCACCACCTGAAGTACTACACTTGACAAGGAATTGGCCCAGGAGCTCCTCAGCTATAGCAAGGAAATTCCCCCTTCCCAGTCATCATCAGACATGCGATGTATACCTAGGATTTTTATGAAGGTGACAAGAAGTTATAAACTGGGAAAGTAACAGAAAATTGTCAGCAACTCTTTGTTATTCAAAGCCATAATTTACATTAAAAACTCTGCTTTAGAAAATTAAATAGTTGGGGATTAAAAAAAGGAACTGAAACAGCCTTTTTGACTTACTAGAGCATAAGAATGTAAGGACATAATAAGCAGCAGAGAAACATCCATAATGAATTTATATTGTGAGTAGGTTTAATCCTCCAAGAACAAATCAAATACTAAAATACAATTAACGATGTTAGGCAAATCTTTATCTCTGTTTATGCCTTTAATTTAAATTGGTGACTCTGAGAAAAGAGGAAATGCTGATTCTATGCTTCTGCCATTTTGAGATACATTCACCCATACTTCAGAAGGGAACTGGTACCCAGGGAAGAGTGGGGATCAGGAAATGGGAAGAAATATTTGGGGAGGAAGTCTAAAGGGATGGGTGGTCTCAGAATGGTACTTTTATCTCTCAACCATGAGGGGTCCTGAAATCAGGTGATTTGTCAAGTTGTAACTCTTGCTACAAGGGGTGGGGGAGGGGCCAGGAGAAAACACCCTCAAGGCCAGACCCTGTTCATTCCTGAAGAACCTAAGCAGGATTGTTACCATTCCTTGACGGGACTTCTAGAAATCTTGTAGTGTTGTGTTTGTGTATGTTCATCAAATGTGGTATCTTATCATAAATTATGTTTCTTTTCTTTTCCCTTGGATCAAACTTAGGGTGTTATATTGAATTTTTTAAAAACTATGTATGGAGACAGGTTATGTTATCTACAAATGTTACTTCAGGTTAGTAAAAGGGGTGACAGTACATATGTGTTATAGAATAAGAGGCATGTTGGGTCCGATAGGGTTGAGACTCCATCATGGGCCATGGGCCCCTTCACTGGGAGGGTCATTGATAGGTTCCAGCCAGAGCTTGCAAAATGGCGGCCTATTGGGGTCAATATTTTCTTTGGCCTGGACAGTATTTTTTAAAACGTGAATTATTTTGCCAACATTGAAAATTTCTGGAGGTTTCACATGAAGGTCCAGATTTTATGCTTCTTGAGATAACAAAACATAAAAACATAACATAAAAATTATAAAATAATATATGCATGGCAGCCCTGGCAAGCCCCAACCCACATCCAGGCTATGTTTGCTGAAGGTGAGGCAGGCTGTTTCTTCCTTCAGACCAGGCAGACCTCATTGATGTTACCTGCTTGGCTTCTGGGACATGGGAGTTTGAATTGGCTTAAATAACACTGCATTAGAGGTGTTGGCAGGCAGCACTGAAGAGGAGGGAACAAGGAGAAGCAGACAGCCAGGGTGGAAGGAGTGTGTAAGAGGAAAGGGAGAAAAATAGTGGAAAGGCAGCCAAAATGGGGACTGTGCAAATAATGGTTGGTGACAGAATGTATCGGCCTCCCTGCTGCAACCCTCCCCCCTCAAGAGGGAGTGGCACGTGCCCAGTGGGGAGACAAAATAGCATCAGGTTTTTCTCCACCTCCTTCTGGCTTCACTAGCTGACACAGGTGAAATTAAGTGATAAATGAACCCTGAGAGCAGCCTAGAAAGGAAAAAGCGATCACAAAAGGGTGACATGCAGCCGGAAACATGTGTGGCAGGGAAGAAGGGGGACAAGTCGATTGCCTGTATGTGGCTAGCACTGTTCTCATGGGGATGGAGAGCTGCAACATCCAAACCCCATCTTGATCCTCAATACTTCTGGAGGCTTGAAACTACTGCTTCTCTGCTAGAACCTGTCCCTGAGCCATCCGCTAGTCATGGAAGCAACCTGAGATTTTCCTCAAAGGGCAGATCTCCCAGCAGCCCTCCAGGTCCTGCTATCCCAGGACGGGGCTAGCTCCTGTGGCCACTCAAGGGTTACTTGCCCCAGAGCTGGGGTGCTCAACACCATGGAGACTCCTCACTACAAGAGACTCTTGAGCCAGGTGCAGCCTTGCTTCAGGTCCCTTGAGAGGAGAATTCAGATGGCTGGATTTGTCCTACCAGGAGTGTAGACCCAAGCATTAGAGTTAGCCATCAAGCACTTGGGTGCCCAGCAAGCCCCTTAGTGATGCTGCTGCCACGCTGGTAGGACATCATGTTGCTAAGAGTTCTCCACTCTCTCTCAGGCCGGGGTCAACTAGAAAGAGCATTGGGGTCATTTTCCAGAGAAGAAAAGATACATTGCTTGAAGGCAGCATATAAAGCCAGAGTCAGAAATACTGAAATGGAATTAGCAATGTTTGTGGCTTTGTGTAGATTTTGTGGTTTAAAAGGTATGCTATTCATGAAAGCCTCTGGTCCAATTCTCCATTTTCATGAAGTTATTTTCACTCCACAGGAGAATAAAAAGAGGTCCAACTATATATTACTTGGGGTTGAACCATGCCTCGTAATTGTTTATAATATCATCATAATGTCTTGTGGGGAGGGCAGGACATTATTCTCATTATGCAGATGAGGAAACCAAGCCTCAAGGGTCAAAAGTGAGTTGCCTAAAGTCATGAATGTTACATAGCCAGGACCTGACAGCAAGTTCTACTTTCTTGATCCTGGTAGTGGCTGCTATTTTCTGTTACAATTAAATGTATCAAGACATGATACAATTGAAATATTCCTAAAACAGTTCATCAAAGGACAAAATATCAGTGGAGTAGTATGTTTTTAAAATTAATTTATATGTAATTTTGCTTTTCCCAACTTTTTATTTTGAAAATTTTTCACAATTCAGAAAAATTTTTAAAAATAAAGTTATAAAGTGAATATTATTTTTTGAATAAAATATTCTTCATTAAATTGATTAAGAAAGCCTCATATCTAAAGCAGAATAACACCATCTAAAATACTATTTTTAGTGGAAAGCAATCTCCAAATATTGACAGTGATATCCAAGAAAATGTTGGAACAATTTTTTTTGGAATGATGGTTTTGCATTTCACATAGCAATTGTCTTTAAAAAAAAAAAGCCATAAAATATCTCATCATCTCAAATGTGTTTTATAGTGTGCCTACTGAGTGCATGATACAATACTAAGAAACCTGGTTTTAAATCAGATCTTTGGTTGGTAAGATTTATCTCAATTATTATCTTCTTAAAGAAAGAAGGACTCTCTTTTTTTAAAAAAACACTTTATTTATTTTAGAGAGAGACCACACCCATGAGAGGGTGGAGGGGTAGAGGGAGAGGGAGAGAGAGAATCCCTGAGCAGACTCCCAGCTGAGTGTGGAGCCCAACTCTGGGCTGGATCCCAGAACCCTGAGATCATGACCTGACCTAACATCAAGAGTTGGACACTCAATGGACTGAGTCACCCAGGCAGCCTAAGAAGGACTTTCTTCCGTCCATCAACTAGTGGCCTGAGTGCCCAGGCACTGGGGATTTAGCAGAGGACAACACAGATAGTCTCTGCCCTGTGGAATCTAATGAAGGAAACAAACAACAGCAAAGAGTGATGTATAATAACAGTAATATGTTAGATGCTAAAGAGTGCTATGGCAAAAATTTGGACAGGGAAAGGAAACAGGGACAAAACAAGGAAGGAAGAAAAACCAAAATTTTAAGTCACATGGTCAGGGAAGAGTGCACGGAGAAGGTACTATTTAAGAAAACGACACATGAATATCTGGGGAAGAGCCTGGCACATGCAAATCAAAGGCTGCCCGGCAGGAGCACACAAGGTGTGTTGTAGAACAAGGAGACCAGTGTGACTGGAGGAGGGAGAGCAGTGACGAATGGGAGGAGATGGGGGGGCAGACTGTGTGGTCCCAGTGAGAACTGTGAATTTCACTCTGAGGGAAATGGGAAGCCACTACAGGGCTCTGAATAGAGAAGTGACCACATCTGACTTGCATTTTAACCGGAGCCCACTGGCTGCTGAGTTGGGAAGTCACAGGCAGGGAGGGGAGAAAGAGGGTAGTATGGTGTTCCAGGGGGAGATGATGGACCAGGGTGATAGTAGTGAGAAGTAGTCAGATTCAAGGTACATTTTGAAGGCATATCCAACAAAATTTGTTGGCAATTTGATGTGGATTTTGAGAGAATGACAAAAGTTGAGAACAACTTTTAAGTTTTGGTCCTAAACAACTGAAAGGATGAAGTTAACATAACTGGACTGGAGAAAATTAGAGGTAGTAGATATCAAATGGAGGCTAAGTAAGCAGGTGGATTTATGAATCTGCAGTTTAGATGAGAAGTTTGGGCTGGAGAAGTAAAATATAAGTTGACAGCATATAAATGCCATTTAAAACCACACAGCAGATGAGATAACAGAGCAAATGAGTCTAGAAACAGATGAGAAAAGGTCTTTGGTTAGATGTAAAAAGTTAGGGGAGGTGAGGGAGAGCCAGCAAAGACCAAGGAGGAGCGGCCAGTGGAATTGGCGGTATACCTGGAGAGTGTAGGGTCCCAGCCCCCAGAGAAGAAACCGCCAAAGTCAAGAATTATAACATGCTAGTGTGTCTTTTAATCACAGGTGGAATTTTAATTCCAATATTTGTCCTTATAGTCAATCAATTTAAATATATATAACTACAAATAAAATATATATGGTAACATTTCTGAAAATACGTTTTGGAAAGAAGTTACAGTTCATAAGACGAGATTAGTTGCAGGACCACTATGTCTCTCAGAATACACATACATGCAGATCCTTGTAATATATGGGCGAAGAATGCAAATGCATCCTTATCCTCTTTAGAAAGTCATCATTAACACCCTTTTCTCTCCACAAGTTAGTGAGAGTGAGAGCTGCAAGTGGTGGCAGCTTGACCTTGACCTGAGTAACAGTCCAATGAGCACACTGCCTGTAGGAACACCTGGATTTAGACATTTCTGCTCCAGGGAATGCCTCCTCACATTTCTTTATTATAGAAACAACAAGTGGTCACTTGAGCCACGGCTCCACATAATATGCAAATGGAGAATTTGATAACCAGTTTAGTCAGGCAAAAACTGCCTCCTTCCAAACAGTGCTGCCCTGGTTGTAAGTTTGGTGATGACCGTCATTTCTTTTCTAAGAGGCATTGACTGGCAACCAGAAAGAGTTCTAGGCTTGTGAACACTGGACCCTGATCTTTCTCTCTTTAAGGGTGTTGCCAAAATCCCAGAGAGGGGTTATGAGGGAACTTTCTGTCCTTGCTGCGATTCCCTGTGAACTTGCTCTCCCCACCCCTGCCGGCGCCCTCCTGGACTCTTTCCTCCCTTGCTTCCTGTAGTTCCAGGTGCCCTGCAGTGCCTTCCTTTCCCTGAACTCATAGGTAGCTGATTCCAGCCTGCCAGCACCTGGCTTCCAAGCCCCTGCTGCAGCTCTCGCCCTGAGCCGACCTCTTCTGGACTGCCAACATTCACACTAAAGGTTGCATCTGTAGCTCTCATCCCGTAGTTCTCGGGAGTATTTGTGTCTGAATTTCTCTGTGGTGACGGGGACTCTTATCTCCCTCAGACACCGCTGTTTTCAAGATGAATTCCTGGTACAGTGCCCCCGGAAGACTGACCAGCAGGACACAGACCAAATCTCCATGCATACACCGCTATGTTCCAATCTTTAATCACCACTTCATAACATCCTTCCCCCACAGCAGTGAAGCTCAGAAAAGTTCTGTGTGGGTTAGGAAAGCTTGCTGTGGAGAAGGCCGAAAGAGACTTCACAAGCAGGTTCTTTAACATGGAAGAAATTAGGGAGAAGATACCAGTGGTAAGCACCACGGGACAAGGTATTTCACCTGACACCAATGGCTCAAGGTCCACAGGCTGTGGCTGGCCTCCCAGGCCTGTTCCCCTGCCCCCCTCCATTCTGTTCCTACTGTTAGTAATGGCCAACGTCACCCTGTCTGTCCAGACCACCTTCTCTAATGGCCTTTTCTGTCCTTCGAATATTACCAGATGACTAGATAACCACTCTGACGTCATACAAAGGTGATGATACTAATGGCTTCAACTTATAAATAGCTTGTTATTTAACCCACTGAGCCACCCAGGCGCCCTAAATAGCTTGTTATTTAAACAAGAGTCTTCTAAAAGCCATTGTTCTAACACAGAGGAGTCACTTGCTGAATTTGGATTGACGCAAAATCGGATCTTTCTGCAACCCCCTGGGACAAGAAGGTCTTGTGTCCACATGGATTACCACTTCTTTTCTTTATGATTAATATCAGTTCTCACTACAAATCCCACTTCATCAGCAAGCCTTCCTTGTATGATGACCTCAACTCACTCACCCATTGTACTTCATTTTTCTGCATCACATTTACCACTATAAATTATAGTTTTGGTTTTTGTATATATTAACTTATATACTATTTTACATATATTAATGAGTTAAGGTGTATACTTAGCACTCTCTCCATTAGAAATATAAGCACCATGAGAACAGGGACCTTGATTGTAGTTTTCTTGCTATATCCCCAACACTTAGAATAATATCTGCCATCTGAGCATTCAATAAGTATTTGCTACATGAATGAACAAATGAATGGAAGGAATGGCTATTAGCTCTTATTTACCATGAAAAATGGCTATGGCAAATTCATCTGGTTCCTTCATTCCCTGACCACACTAATGGCTTGGAATTGCTAACGGACCCTAGAGCATCTCTGAACTGTCCAAATAGGAAGAGGCAAAGCCTTAGAGTTAAGCCTTCCTTTGCTCTAAGATTCATACCCTCCTGCTGCTGGAGCTCTAGCTCCTGGATCCTTTGATGTCTGATAGCTGTACAAACTGCTTGAACGATGGCCACGGACACGCTTAAGTCACTGTTGTTATCCTGATCTTGGTATCCTGAAAAAGAACATGGAAATTCAATGTTTCTTTAGCAAAAATGAGGGTGAAGGGAAATAGTGGCATTCACAGAATTATTCTCCACTGAAAGGCTAAACCTTCAGAATAATGTAAACCCACTGTACAATGCTGCATAAATGAATTCATCTATGATTCTGTAATAGGCATACATCTGTCCCTCCCTTCAAGTAAAATCTACTTTAATTAAACCCCTAACACTCTGATTAAAGATGATAATCCTTTTGCACCGTGAACTTGTGATAAGTATGTTCAATTTGTACCCATTTTTAAAAGACAGTGCTGCCTTTTGACACACACTTACTTGCATGGCGGTATGTGAAACCTAATATTCATCTAAGATTAAGTTCTGCTTGAATCCTCTTCTTTGTCTTTGTTTCTGCAGTTTGCAGCACTCGGTGTGGGTTTTTTTGGGGGGGGGCATGTAAAGGAAGAATCCAGTGTTATTTCTTTTGACAGATACTGGTAACTTTGGAGATACAGTCAGTCTTTATAATATTACTTTATTACAATTCAATGAAAGGAAGCAGAATCTTGATTTTAACTCAATTTTATATTCTTCTGCTGGACTCCAACAATGAAGGATGGTGGGCTCTGGGAACTGCGCAGTGATCATCGATAAAGAAGATATTACAGCAAGGATTAAAGATTACATTCAATCTGGAGTTAGAGCATTTCTTAACTGCAAAATAGAGAAAAATCAGGGTTTTTAAATATTATTACACACGGGTAAGAGGCAACTGATTGCTGCTCTCTTCACCCTCCCCAGAGACAAACTGGCTCACAGAGGTTCAATAACTTCCCCCCCGCCAAGTCCCTCAGTGAACACGCAGCTGAGCTGAGATTGGAACCCAGCTCTGATTTGAGGCCCCTTTGCACCATTCTCTGCTGTGTCATCCCAGCAGCTCCCCACGGACAGACAAGGTTCACAGTCTGTTCAGAACAGCAACTACAACAAAAGTACAGGTTTCTTTATTTTAAAAGTTGTGAGCAGATAGTTGTTCTACCTCAGCCAGAATACCCTAAGGGCTCAGCATATACCAAGATGGTTAGTGTTGGAATCAAGTAAAGCATTAATTTGACACTTACATAGTAGGATGCATCGCCATTATTTTGCCAGGAAAATCGGTCGGTATATCTGGGAAATCAGGCATAAATGGTAGGTAATTCATTTATTACTTTTACAAAAACAAGATTTAAAAAAATTCTTCCTTGTTGGTTTTTATATATTTTTAATCAAGGTAAGCTTCTATAGTTTTTATTTATTCCATTGTCCTCTCCTACCCTCTATCCAACTCCTTCCTTCCACCATACCAACACACTCACATATCAGAGGATCATTTAGGGCCACTGACTCAACCCTTTGGTTGGCATTGCTTGTGACCGATTTGGCCCTTGCTGTGACCCCAGTGAGGCTTCTTGGGTGCCCCTCCTGGAGTCTCCCACCCCCAGCACATCCGGTCCTGTCCTCTGCCTATCCTGACGCATCTCTGGTTGGGAGTCCAGCATCCAGCAGATGCTCAAGTACCAAAGGCTGCAGCTGGACCTCCTGGAGATGACGGCATGCTCCCCACACCAACAAGATGATGGGAAGCACATAAGCTGAAGGTATGGACTTGGGAGAGACCTCTGAGATCCAACTTGCGCCTTTCTCAGAGGGTGAAATGAGGCAACCTGCCTAAGGAACCCCAGCTAGACAGAGAAAAGTAGATGGATGAGAACTGAGATTTCCTGTCTCCTAATCTCCAGTCTCTCCAGCATTCCATAAGGTGTAAAAGAGTAACACATTTGTCTATTGACAGATTACTTGTATCCTCTTATTTTTTTTGAATAAGCATTAGCAGCAGCTTTCAATAAAGAATGAAAGTGTAATATAATTTAAGCAAAGGTAAAGAGAATTATATATTTAAGGGAGTGGGTGGGGAGTTTTCAATATGAAAGAGGCCACCTGGGAGTATAGTTCTAAAGCTAAATACTTAGATTTAGACCTGAGTTTCCTGGAGGCCAAGTCAAAAATGGAAACACTTTGAGTTACGTAGCACTCATTATCTAATAAAAGAAAGCATTCGAGGTTTATCGTAAAAACTTCATCCAAATATTAAACTTGAGTGAAATTGTCAGCTGTATTATATTGGATAATGTCTTCAATGATGCTCTTATAAAATATTTGGGGGCAATTCTCGATAGGGTTCATACTAAATCTTGGTTCTGTCTAAAATCAGCATTTCTTTGGGACCCTAAAGCACGAGTTCAGGTATATAGTTGTATCTTGATTTGATTCAGGATGAAGTTTAAAGTTTTTAAAGCAATTGTTCTCAAATATTAATGTGAAAATAATTTACTGGTAAGGTTTTCTTTTCTATGTAGATTCACTGCCCTCCCTCACCCTCATCCCTCATTCTATATGTCCAGGATAGAGCCCAAGAATCTGCATTATTAACAAGCTCTGGGGGGCCTGGGTGGCTCAGTCGGTTAAGCCTCTGGCTCTTGGTTTCAGCTCAGGTCATGATCTAAGGGTCGTGAGATCAAACTCTGCATCAGGCTGTGCACTCAGCTTGGAGTCTGCTTGAGATTCCCTTCCTCTTCCTCTGTCCCAATTCCTGCTCTCTCTCTCTGTCTCTCAAATAAATAAAATCTTACACACACACACAAATACAAGCTCTGGTTCTGATCCAGGTGACCAGTGGGGCATATTTGAAGAAATACCAGTCTAAAAGAACAAATTATTCCTATGCTCCTTAGCTTCGATCTGCCCCTTTGAATATAAATTTTCTCCTCTTGGTTTTGATTAGCAGCCAATAGCCTGAAACTGAAGTTTCAGGGAAGACAGAGAATATACATTGGCTCTGGGTTGTTGAGATTCCTATGCTTTATATTTCAGGCATACACAAGTAAAGATGGGGTCCGCTTAATAAACTCAAACCTTCAGGAGTGTAGGAGGCCATGAAAAAGGCTGGAGATAAGTGGAAGAGCAGCAGTCATAAGGGCCAGCCTGGAAACTCCAAAGTTAACCTTTGCTGCTTTGCCATTTTCTTAGGCCCAGCCCATTTTGGGTTCTGTGGTGCACAGAGCAATTTGTGCCTTGCCTGGTTATCTTTGCCTACGGTTTATGCAAATACCTTCCTGGAAGTCCATTCTGAATCAGAGAGGGAGGGCTGAAGTGAGGGCTCCACTGGGGTCTGTGGATTCCTAAGGATTCATGGCGGGTTTCAGGGGCCCTGAACTCCCTGAAATTATACAGGAATATTTTGTGTGTATTGGTGTATGTGTATTTCTGTGAAAAGAGGTTCCAGTGACAACTTTCATCAGATGCTCAAAGGGACCAAAAGTGATCCCAAAGAATGCAGAATCACTGGGAATTCCTGGTGCTGCTGAGGTACATCAAGCTCCATGTTTATGTTGGTGTGTTCCATCACATGACGGCCTAAGGTCAGTTAGCTGAAAACCTCCTTGGTGACAGCTAGCTCACTAAGTATCTCTCCATAGGAGCCACTCTCCCTGCCCAATCTGAGGATTATGGTAGCAAAGTTGTCAGGCTTAATTTTAACAAATTGGTTTTGGGTAATTAGTCCCTTTTAATTGCTCATGGAAATAGTAATTTTAGGTGACAAGATTATTATATGCTACTTGTTAGTGGGTCCTCCAGGGTCAAGAAAACACCAATGGGGTTGCTATGAGCTGTTCTTTTCCATCTTTGGCATTCCCCTTGAAATCACCAGAAAAGACGTTTAGTAAAGTCAGCTTCCACTCTGTGAAAAGTACAGAGCACGAGTTTCCTTTTATCCTTTTGCCAAGTGAAGGATTAGAGAAGGACTTTCAACTTTTCCCTGCTACTGCCAACCCATATCAGGCTTCACAGACTTGCTGATCATTAACTCAAAGAGCTGAGGAATTTTCTAGCCCTTCCCCTTGCTTATTTACCTGTTCAACCAAGTTGCTTTACAAGCGAGTGAGTTTTGAATAAATAGGGTCCTAGGTGATAAAATATTTGACTCAGCTCAAGTAGAATATTTTCATTGCTTTTCACTTCACTGAACAGGAGAGTCAGGTTGACCAGTAGGTCAGGGCAGGTCTGGGTAATGGTTCACCATGTGCCTGCTCAGGAGAACAGTACATGGAAGGCAGAGAACTCTTCTCAGCACTTCAGGAGGCTGGGAATTGACTGGCTATTTACTAACTGCATCATTCTGGGCCATTTGTTTGACCTCCTGAAGCCCTCATTTCATCATCTGTCAAAGGGGATAAAAATAATAGCTAGTTCATGGTACGGCTATAAGGACTAAATGATACCGCAAATAGTCAGCATATAACAAGAAGTGAACCAAACAAAAAAGATAGCATCTCATATTATTACAGTCCTTTTCTCCTTCCCAAATCCAGATCTTATTAAGAAGTCTGAATTAGTGGGGAGGTCAAACAAATAAATATTACATCCACACCCAACTTGATCTCCATGACTTACAAGCTTGTTAATGTAGGCATATCTAATCCCATGTACACTGAAATGTATAACTATCTAAAATATTGCAGATGAGGGGCACCAGACTGGCTTAGTCGGTGAGCATGTGACATTTGATCTTGGGGTCATGAATCCAAGCCGCACATTGGGTGTTAGAGCTTACTTAAAAAAATAAATAAAATAGAATAAAATAAAATGATGCAGATGAATATAGAAATTACTACATTGCTATCTATTTAAAGTAGTTAACACTGATTTCAAATGTGTAACCATGTTCCTTGAAATCAAAGATTTCATGTGAAATTGACAATAAAGAATTTGTAGGGGACCCAATTTTTCTCTCTGGTTCTTCTTAATGGAAAAAAGCCAAAGACACTACCTTCATGGTGACTTTTCAAAACTGAGAGGTTCTTACTTCTTCGTTTTTTTTTTTCTTTTTTTTTTTTTTAAATAAAAGACATTTGTTCTTCTCCCTGGTTTCATGTCTATCTTAAAATTTTTATTCCTATTCTTTAGAAACTAAATTCTAAAAAAATTTGCTCCCTCATGGCACTGGCTCTTAGGCTTATGCATTTCATTTCATATTTTCCTTCTCAAATTTCAGAAGGGTCAGGGATCACATTTATTGGTATTTCCTGAGGTTTGCTTTCATACCCCTTCTCTATTTACTTTACTTTTCGGCAACGGCTGAAGCAGGCAAACTCAAACATTGCACCACGGAGTAAAATGTCATCTCAGGAGTAATGGCTCGTTCTCCAGTAATACCCTCAAGCAAGAAGATCCTTCTTTAAGAACTGGCAACAGGATAGAGAGCTGGAAGCTTTGTGTGTCTAGGATGGCAAAGATCTCTCCTTATTCTTGTCCTGAACACAAAGCTTTCCTGAGCCTTAAAAAAGGAGAAGGGAGAGTACTTAAAATTATCCCAGTTAACTTATTTAGATGGAGTGTTTGATGGCATCCACAGAAATATGAATTATATGGAAGGCTAGAGGGTTCAGCAAGTTGCATCTATGTAACGGGAAATAACACAAAGCCCATACACTGGGGAGATTGGGATATTTGTCTGGGTTCTATACAAAGATAAACCCGTTTGTTCAGTAATGATGTTACCTGCTCTTCTAGCTCCTGTGCTCCATGTGACACATCTTGACAGACTTAAATGTGACCAGATCAGCTTTGTCCCATGAGCGATAGCCACAGCCCCTAATCTCCAGCTTCATCAAACAGCAGCTTGGATTTCATGACCAGATGTCATAACCATGCAGCCCAGTCCTTCCCTGAAAGTTTGTAGTTCGAGTTGTAATGCTGAAGTCATATATTATTTGTGACGTTTTTATGTAGTTCTTATCCATGTGCTAAAATCATAACAGAGTGGTTTTATAAAACCCCTTTCTCTTGAAAAATGAATTTATTTTAAAGGAATTTAATGCTTAACATTTAATTAAATTAAAATTTCATCTTAGAATAACTAAGTTAGTCTAATAATTAAAAATTTAAAACTCCTGGATTGTAACATTTGGAGTTTCATATGCAGCATTAATTAAGCTCACATCAAAATAGATTAGCCACTTGTAGATACAGTTTCCAGACACTCTGTTTCTGAAACCAGTCCAGAAATGTTGGAACATTGTCAGGCACTTACTAGGTGTTGGACAAGTGACAGAAATTGATGATGCACATTTAGAAGAGCCACACAAAAAATTGTTAGTGTAACGTAGGTCTGTATGAGAAAGTCACCCTTCAGGAAATTCGAGCATTCTTCTTTTCTACCCCCTGCATGATTTCAGTGCACCATGGACTAGGATTAGAGGCTTATGTTTGCCTATGTTTATGATTTTATCATGGGATATAACTGTTCTAAGCCACACATTTATACTCAGATGAAAACGCTAGGTAATGCAAAGAATGATCCGGATTTTTTTCAGAACTCACAAATGACTAAATTGCCTTCTAGCAGTTTTCTTGTCTTTTGAGGAAATGTTTGGAGGAGGCTATATTTTTAAATCTCATTTCAATATTAACCAGATAGGCTGAGGACTTAATAACAACTGAGTTTAGACTTGAGTTCAAGATGGGAAAGTGGTATTTTCGAGAGACTGCTCCATAGGAGTTGCTGCCCCCTGGAGGGGTTTCTAAAGCCTTTGCAGTTGGGGGCGTGGATGGGGGGGATGGGTGGAGGATGGCTGACTTGCTTGTGTAGTGTGTAATGTTGTGTACAGATATTTATATGGTCCTGGCTCAAATGAAGCTTAATTCCAACCGTAATAAAAATTATCTGCCCTGTGAGTGACAGAGTGGAGGCACAGGGTGGGGTTCCCTGTTGGTGGTCAACACGGTCTAGGCTGGTGGAGTCTGCAGGAGCCTGCTCCTGCTCAGAAAAGGATTTTCTCTTTTAGTCAGTGATCATAAACAGCCCCCATGAGAGGTGCATCAGTTTGAGGACTTCTTTTGGCGATAGATGTGCTTGGAGTGAGATTTTTAAGGTGCCCGAATAATCGACCATCGAATACAAAGATCAGAGCTGAAAGTAATGTAGAATAATACTACAGTCACTAGTGAGGTTTTCACTTTGTTTCATATCTTTGTAGACCACGTGGAATACTTCGTAGTAATCTCCTTAAGCCTTCAGGTTGAACTCTTACCTGTCAGGTCCTGGAAAATCTCTTTTATTTTCCTTTTTATTGGGAAAAGAGGAGGTTATGAAAGAGAGAGGAGAATTACAATTAATCATCCTCTCAGCTCCTGACTAGGAATGTATGTGTGTGTGTGTGTCTGCCTACATAAGTTTGTGTATGTGTGTTTTCCCCACAAGTTATTACCCGTTTCAGGAAATAGTATCAGCTGAACAAGCCAGGAACTTGGGGGACCTCTTTGATGATTCTCTCTCCTTCCAGTCAATTGCCAAATGCTATTAATTGATTCTCCTAAATATTTCTCTAGTCTGTCCACCACCTTCCTAGTCCTCAAATCAGAGTCTTCCCAGGCAGTCTCACCCATGGCTTCCCACAGCGCCCTCTACGGCCTCCTCAAAGTACTCACTAGGGTTTTCGATGCTGTGGTTTGGGTCATTATTTAATGAACGTCTACTGCCTAGACTATAAGGTTCACGAGGGCAAAGTCTGAACCTGTTTTATTTCCTGATGTATCCCTAGAACCTAAAACAGTGCCTGTCACATACTAAGTGCTCAATAAATATTTGTTAAATGAAGAATGAATCCTCTTGTTAGCATTTCCCATACAAACTCTCACAAAATGCCCCAAATCTTTGCAAGACTCATCCTTCCCTTAGTCAGTCCTTTGTCAGCATGGCTCCCCCGACTGTCCCTCCCATTTCATTTTTTGGAGGAGGAAAAGCCTCTGTCCCATTAGTGTAGAGTTGTGGCGGTGTCTAGAACCTCGTTTTCTCCTATAGCGTGTGGCTTTCCCCGCTGTCACAACCAAACCCAGATTCCCCACCTTCAGGAAGGTCTCTAAGCTTAATTCCCCCTCACCCCATCATGACTTCCCTTCTTGTTCCCTTCGAACTAGGGTTACACTAGGAAGATACCAATTTGTTCTCAGTCCTATATTGTGTTGAGAACATTCATCCTTTTTCATGAACTTGGCTTATGACTGCCCAGCTTGTCCTCATTTAAAGGCCCATGTCTCCCTTCTATCCTTAGACTGCCATAGAGTAGTCCTCTGTAGGTGTTCTTTGGCTGCTCATCTGTGTCTGCTCTATGTCTGGGCACTGGCTTTTCACTTCACTGCTAATTCCATCTTCTCCACTCATTTCATCTTGCCCTCCTTGAACACTCTTCAAAAAACAGATAGGCTTGCAAAAACTCTCTTCTGGTTATTCTATGTATGGTGTGTGCATATTTTGATATCTTTGTTCCTTTGTTCATTCATTCATTAATAAATACATATCCCTCCTTACTTCCTTAAAATAATTAGAAACAGTTTACAAGAATAACAAAGCACATCAAGACAGTACAAATTAGAATAAATTAGGAAGAAAAGGGAAACATGAAGGGAAGGGACATCACTGGCACAGAGCCTGGAGCTGATACCAAGATGCATAGATACATTCCATACAGTCTATTCATTGGCAGATGGCAGGCCCTAAATTGGCTTTGGGCTGGCTAGCGTCACTTCATAAAGAGAAAATTTTACAATGTCTCTAAGATAAAATGTGAACTAATAATTAGGAGAAGAACAACTAATCCTGATTCTAAGAGGTCACAGTGTAGTGCAGTGAGGAGCGTGGGCCCTAGAGCAGATAGCCTGGGGGTGGGAGGTGGGGTGGGCAGTGGTCGATGCATCTACTGCAGGTGCTTCTCAACACTAGTACACATTACGATCACCAGGGAAGCCTTTAAAAAACACCATTTAGAGCCCTGCCTCAGGCCAGCTAAATAAGAATCTCTGGGAATGGGACTGGGAAGCCCTATTTAAAAAATTTCCCCTGGTAATTTGCTGTCAGGGTCAAGAGCCGATGATTTAGAAGAATGGATGGTCTGTGGATACAGCAAGGCATTTCTCTAGGTGGACTTCTACAAGTCTTTAGATGTGTGTCCCCTGGAGTAGTTATATAAAGATGAAGCTCTTTCACTTGACTCTTATTCCTCAATGTGTGTAGATATACACACACATATATATTTGAGATATAATTGACAAATAAAATTGTATATATTTAAAGTGTACAATGTGATAATTTGATATACATATATATTGTGAAGTGATTACCACAATCAAGTGAATTGACACTACCCACTACTTCACATAGTTAGGTTTTTTTTTACAATAGTCAAGATAGGGGAAAAACACTAAGTGTTGATCAATGAATGAATAAAGAGAATGTGACATATACACACAATAGACTATTATTCAGTCATAAAAAGGAGGAAATCCTGCCATTTGTGACAACAGGGATGAAACTGAAAGGGCATTATGCTAAGTAAAATAAACCAGACAAAGAAAGACAAATACTGCATAGTATTACTTACATGTGAAATAGTTTTTTTTTAAAAAGTCAAACTCCTAGACACAGAGAATAGAATGGCTATTACTAGGAGCTGAGGGTGAGGGAAATGGGGAGATGCTGGTGAAATTGGTTAAAGGATACAAACTTTTAGTTACAAGATGAATAATACATTCTGGGGATCACAGCATGATGATTATATTCTATGTGATATTGTATACTTAAGGTTTACTCTTCTAGTAAATTTCAAGTGTCCTCACCACAGAATAAATTTTTTTAAAAAGGAATTTTTGTATCCCCTCCAAAATGTATATGTTGAATTTCTGATTCCAGTGTGGCTGTATTTGGAGATGGGGCCTGTAAGAAATTATTAAGGTAAAGGAGATCATAGGGTGATCCTGACTGGATAGGATTAGTGTATTTATAAGAAGGGAAACCAAAGAGCTCACTCTTTCTCTCTGTGTACACACTCATAGAGGAAGGGTCATGTGAGGACACAATGAGAAGGTGCCCATCAGCTCACCAGGTATGGAATAGGCTAGAATTTTGATCTGGAACCTCTAGTCTCCAGAATTGTGAGGAAAAATTTCTGTTGCTTAAGCCACCTAGTATTTTGTCAGCTTGAGCTGATTAAGACATATATTTTATATGTATATAATAATATATATATGAATTATATGTATGTATGTATGTAATGAATTTATGTGTGTAATTCATTCACTCTTGCAATGTACCAGGCACAGTGCAAGTGTGTGTGTATGTGTGTGTGTGTGTGTGTGTGTGTGTGTGTGTGTAGTATATAATGATATATATACAAAATAAAACAAAAACCAACAAACAAAATCACCATAAATAGGATAGATAGATAAAAGTAAATATATAGCTAACTGTTTGTCAACTTAATTTTGCCCAATGTTATTCTTAACCAAACTTTCAGAGTAATATATGTATATTATTCAATGTAATTTGCTATGTGAACTCATTAACAACCATGACCAGCTCTTTAGTTCCATGCTTCACTTTTAAGAACCAACAAACTAAATGACTGACACACTTAACAATTGTTTAGTAAAACTGAATCTTTGGTCCAAAATACACTAAAAAACTTCTCCTGGCTTATTCGTATCTAGTTATAGAATGTTATTTAGTGCTTTGTACCTTGTAGATCCTTAACAAGGGCTATAAACCATCAAGCTCAGGAACATAACAAAGTCAGTTTGAATTTTATTTCCACCACTTAAAAATATAGCTCGTAACCTTTGGGACTCATTTTGGAGACTGTTGATAAAATCTATGGGCTCACTCTGCAGGAGGAGTCACACATATATCCCCAAATCTGCATGAAACTTCATGGGTCCAGACACCTGCCTCAGGCTGTTCCTGGCAGGATACCTTGTGTCCCCTACCAATGTCCAGACCTCCTGTCGGTGACCCTTGCCATATTGCTGTCCTCTCCAGGTTCTGGTAACTTCTCCCCCTACCCCCTCAGATCAGGGCTGGTAACAGCTGTTCCCAGGTGCACCATCCTTTGTTGTTCCCTATCTCCTGACACCACCACCCCCACCCACCCCCCCGCTTTGTAAATAGTCCTTTCGGTAACTCTCTCAGTACCTCAGTTTAATTGTCCCATCTGATTCCTGCTGCAACTTGGTAATAGAGCCTCCAAAATACATCTGGGGACCCAAAACCATTTTGAAAAGCATTGACTTGAGAAACTCCATTCCATGTGACGATCTTTTGATTACAATTTTTTTTACTGCCAAACAGAAGTTAGTATTTTTCTTTTTAACTGGTAGAATACTTTTTAAATGATAATCTTCTAATATAAGAATATTTATTCTTACATGTGAAAGTTCTCATGGAATTCTCCAGGGCTTGAAGTTGGAGAAACATGGTGCTTGACTTACTTTCCTAGCTGGCTGCTGGGCATCACGTGTATGAAAGAATTGAAAGCTTGAGTAAAAGACAGATAAATGGCCTCTGTTGCTTGCCTCCAAGGTAAATGTCCAGTCATCCTGTCGTGGAAGGAAACTAAAATTGTCTGACACATACTGAGTTTCATAAAGCCACACTGTTCCTCTACAGGATCCTGTGTGCCTGGAGAAGTCAGTACCCCAAGTAGGTTTTCTGAGGATTTGATCTACAATCTTCATTTTGGAATTAGAGCTAAGTAAATTAATATTTAGTAATTGGGGTCTCTCTTTGTCCCTTTTAAAAAATAAATGAACTATATAATTTTTGTTTCCTCAGTCCTTCAGGACTTCTGTCTTCAAAGAATCCTAAAATAATAGCCAATGGCTCTGCCATCCAGTGTCTCCTAAGATGAATAACTGAAAGTCTTGTAATTTGCAACCTGCTTCATTATTAACTCCTTAACTGTTTTCCCCATTTCTGATTTGCTTTTTTACTTCCCCCAAATAGGTATCACTCAATCCAGAATCGATATTTGTATTTGTTTTTCTAAACACTGAGCATGACAGTTTTCACTACAAAAGTCCTCCATTAAACCACTTTTTTCCAGAAACTTTAAACTTGATTTAAATATTATAAATATTAAGTAATTTTAAAATCATCAAGCAAAGAGCCTAGAAATCAATATTATATTTTATAGATGATTAGTCAAGAATTAGCTACAAAAGGCAATAATTTAGGGTTGTGTTTATTTTTTCTAAATTTCCAAAATTTCTTAGAAATGCTGTTTCTCTCTACACTAGCTTAATCATTACCATCATGAAACACTCGACCTTCTGGAGTTAGAAAAATCATCGGACTAATGTGATTTTGCTCCATGTCCTATTAGAATAAGAAGAATGAATTATTTAAAATCTGGGTTCTTCTTTTCATTTTCATGTCACTTTATTTTTCATCTGAGTTTTAGGTCCTTTGCATTTCCATGTCTTCACAACATTGCAACAGACAAAAACTAAGAGGCAAACAAAGTGTTTTCTATGTTCTACTTACTCTGGGTAAATGATCAGCAGTGGAAACCAGTCCACTACTCTGATATATTTCCTAAAGTTCATTGTCCTGCCTTAATCTTTCTTCCACTGGGATTTGACATCACCTGTTATACAGCTGGTTCCATGATTGATTCCATGATTGATTTAAGATTGCAATACTAAAGATCTGCTCTAAGTCAACAAGCAAATGATAGAAGAAATGTATTTATAAAGAAACTACTTCATGTAAGTCATAGTGATAGGTGTTGTGGGAAAGCAAGACATAGTAACTTCCTTAAACAATGTATAGCCTATTAAGTTTGAGGCACTGAGACAAATGTGTTATAATTCAAAGGATAATCTGATAGACTCCAAAAGAGAGGTAGAAATAAAAATGCTTGGGGGAGTCCACAGAGAGAATGATCATATGAAGCTAGGATTTGAAAGCATTTCTTGGACAAAGTGGATATTTGAGACAAGCTTTATTTAAGGGCTATAATTTTGAAAGAGAATTTGGGGAAGGCGTTTTCATTGAAAATAAAAGCATGAAATAAGACAAAGAAGGAAAATAGGACATCACTATTCTAGTCATGTCCCATTTGGCTGGATCTGGAAAGGTAAAATGGGGTTCTATTCCGTGGGACCCTACAAGTCAGGTTAAGGAGATAGGGCCTTGAGCCTAGGCAAAGGGAAGTGGCTGAAAGGCATACAGCAGAACCAATGAAAGTCTGTTGGAGGTAAGTGGGAGGAGGAGGAGTAAGGTACAGACAAGTACCCGTAACAAGAAACTGCGTCTGGGTGTGGATGACCAAGACTTGACCGCTACCTTCCACAATATCCCAAGGTTGCAGGGCGGGCAGAGATGGATTAAAGACAAGCTGAGGCTGCCAAAGACATCATTTTCTTGTTAGACTAGTCAGCTCCCCTACTTGTGAAGGTCAGTGCCTTCACATTTTCACCTAATAAGTTAAGCAGCTTACATATTTCAGAATAAAAATTCCCTTTTCATGTGAAGATGATGTGTTCCAAAGTCTTTCTTTTGCTAAAAGGCAAAGGAAAGTTCAAGCATAACAGAGCCAGAGCAGCAGCTATGGAAGAGAATAGCATCTAAAGGGCTGATGAGGGGGAAATGTCGGCCATGGTCCCAGTATCTGTGCATATAAAACGTTTTCTGGCTTTGAGACTAATAAAAAATTAGCTTTCCCAGAAAGGAAAAATGTATAAAATTCAATACATTAAAAAATGGGTCAATGAAATTCTGACACATAGTATAACATGGATAAACCTTGAAAACAATATGCTAAGTGGAATAAGACAGACACAAAAAGACAAATATTGCATAATTCTTCTTATGTGAGATACCTAGAGTAGTCAAATTAATAGAGAAAGAAAGTAGAAGAGTGGTTACCAGGCGCTGAGGGGAAGAAGACGGGGGGGGTTATTGTTTAATGGGTACAGTTTCAGTTTGGGATGATGATAAAGTTCTGGAGACGGATGGTGATGACGGTTGCACAATAATGTGAATGTACGTAATGCCACTGAATTGAATGCCACTCAGAAAGGTTACAATGGCAAATGTTACAGCATGCATATTTTACTACAATTTTTTAAAGCAAAGGCTCAGTGTGATCTATATTGTGGTTTTTATGATGCCAAATTCTAATTTACTAATTTTTAGAGAGAAAATTCATACTGTGTGACCTGATAGGATCGTGCCTGCAGGCTATCCTTTCTACATTGGCCTCTGTTCTACAGGAGGAGTCGTGGTCTCTAAGAAGATTATATGGGGAGTTAGAAATCAGAGCAGAGGAGCTGGGTATAGTAATGGCTACCAGTAGAGAGATTGTTTGGCCTAATATTCTTGTCTTCAATATAGGAATATATCTGCCAAGGAGGTTTGAATCTTTGCATTAGCCTGTCTGGATACTCTTCCTCAAGACAGTGTAGCCAACCGAGGTTATTTTTCAAAGCACAGTTCATCATAGTCATGAATGCAGTGAGAAAATATGATGAACACATCAGTAGCTATCAGAAAGAATGATTAAATCTAAAATATTCACTAGAGAGAAGAGGAGAGATATCTGGGAATATTTCTAAAGGATCAGAGTCTGACTTTTAAAGTGAATATTTTCTTGCATCAACCCAATATGCACTGCTCTTAGTATAAATGCTTTGGTGTCTCAATGGCAGGAGAAGACCAATTAATAAAGCTATCTATCTTTGCAGGTTGACATAGCACATACGGGACTCTGTAGGATTGAAATATGCTATCAAAGAAGGAAAGAAACTGATGTGAAGTGGAAGGAGCTTATAAGAAAAAAAAATGAAAGGAAATATTGAGAGGGTAGGAAGACTAGCAAGAAAGGAAGGCGGTTTTGAAATCATGTTACGTGAAGGAAGAAGTCTACTGGGGTTCTGCAAGATGGAGAGTTAACATATCCCCAAAGCACTGGAAACATCTACAAAAGTTGTATGAAACAGTTCTGGAAGGGAATTAAAATATGCTTAAAAAAAGAAAATTTAAAGTAGAGTGGTGACCTGAATGGATACCTGACCACCTAGAGGCTTGGGTGTAAAGCTCACGTAGAGGTAAGGCCTCATTTTGGGTGAGGCAGGGTGTTGGAACTAAGACCACAAAAACCTAAGATCCTCAGATCTTAAAAAAACATGTATTTCCCTATGAAATCCAAACTCCATGCCTGATACTCATTCAGACTTGGAGTTCAAATGTATGTTATATCCCATGAAACCTCATTTAAAATGTAAACAGAAATTTGGTTAGGAAACAGAGATGCCCCTGGCACAAGTAAATATAAAACCGCACTGGAGAACACAGACACACCCATGTAGCAAGGGATTCTCACAAAATGACAAGCCTCACTGAAGATGAGCCCATTATAAAAAGTCAAAGAATAAGCAAGTAACAATTTTTGTGTAAGGTACAGGCAGGACACAAGATACAAATAGATTAGACCCAATAATGTGAGTTACTAGAATGGAACTTAGAAAGTGACTACCAAAGAAAAGATCTTTAAAATTATCAAAGCCATAACAGAAATAATTAAAACACAGGGATGAGAAATGCAAAAAGACAAGGCCACTGTGGATAATCTTGATGCTGTTGATGATAATAGTACAGCACTGGCCACTTGCTAGGCCCTTTTCTACATGTTTTGCGAATATTAACTCATTTTGGGGTGTCTGGCTGGCTCAGTCGGTTAAGTGGCTAGCTTCAGCTCAGGTCATGATCCCAAGGTCCTGGGATTGAACCCTGCATCAGGCTCCTACTCAACAGCTCTCTTCTCCTTTTCCCTATTCTTGAGCTCTAGCATGCACACTCTCTCTCCCTTTCAAATAAATAAATTATTTTTTAAAAATATTAACTCATTTAACCCTCACAACAACATTGTATTATGAGGTATTAGTATTTCCCATTTTATAGAAGAGAAAACTGGGGCAGAAAGGTTAAATAACTTCCTCTAAGTCACAAATGTAATAAGTGGCAGAGTTGAAATTTGTGCAAGGATGTTACTTATACAAATATCTTAGTCCATTTAGGCTGTTATAACAAAATAGCATAGACTAGGGGGTTTATACAGAACAAAAATTGATTTCTTCCAGTTCAGTTCTGGAATATGGAAAGACCAAGATCAAGGTGTTGACAGACTCAGTGTCTGGTGAGGCTGGTTTCCTGGTTCATAGACCACAATCATCTTAGTGCAACCTCACATGGTGGAAGGGGCAAGGGAACTACCTGGAGCCTCTTTTACAAGGGTACCAATCGCATTCATTTGGGCTTTACTTTCATGACTTTATCACCTCCCCGAAGCCCCTTGTGCTAACACAAACAATGGGGATTAGGATTTAAATACAGGATTTTGTGGGGAGTGGGAGTGGTGGTGGTACACGTTCAGTCTATATACCAGAAGATAGGGTCTTAAGCACTACACCAAATCAAAGAGCAAAGTTTATTTCCAAATGAAATTCCAAATTTCAAAACCTTTCAAGATTTGAAAGTGATAAAAATGAAAAAAACTTATAATTTTAAAGGAAACTCAGTAAATGAAATAGATTAAGCACAACTGAAGAAAGAATAAGTGTAAAACAGAACTGAAAAACATCTGAAAATATAGCCTAGAAAGAAAGAGATGGAAAATATAAAAGCAAGAGTAAGAAATATAGAGAATAAAATGAAAAGATCCAACATATTTCTAACAGAAGTTTGTAGCAGGAGAGAACAGGAAGAACAATAAAGAGGCAATACTTAAAAATGTAGTGGCAGAAATTTCTAGAATTGGTGAAAGACATCAATATTCAAGAGCAGTGTAAGTAAAGTTAAATCACACATGGAAATTTTGTAGTGAAACTGAGAAAACTAAGAGAAAATATCAAAAGCAAGCAAAAACTGAGCAGGAGTCACTATAAATGAACAATCAGATTAATAGCACATATCTCAAGAGCAGCCATAAATTCTAAAAGATTCTAGATTATCTAGAAGATAATATCTGTAGAGTCCTAAGGGAAAATATCATAAATGTGGAGTTTTATACCCAGATAGGATATTATTCAGGCACAAGGACAAAATAAAAATCCTACACTTAGATTCTTGCTGAAAGAACAGCTAACTGAAGGACATAGTTAGGGGGGAAAAATAAACTCAGAGGAATGTGCAGAATGCAAGAAGCAATGGTAAGCAAAGACACTGGTAAACATGACTGAGAAATCAATTTGGGGGATTAAAAAACAGTTGTAGGTAACATTAAAACAGAAAACTGAAGTGTGATCAGTTCAGTCTGTGCACCATGAGGAAGATTACACGGAGACTCCTTCAAAAGAGTCAGACTGTTGAAACGAGTGTCCTCTCTGTAAAAGGATGAGTTGAGGGACTATCAGACTGTTTGCAAAGAATGCAGGTAAGGAAACCCTGTGACCCTGCTCTAGATGGGAGTTACTCTGAAATTGGCAGCATTGCTTAGACTCAGTGCTGCTCATATGCCCACTGCACAAGCAGCCCACCGGCTCAGAGGTCCATTTCCGCAGGCACTTTCTCTGCATCAGACCGCTGTATTCTAAAGGAGGTGTTGCCAGCATTTCCTCTCTGTTGTTTCTGTGCATTTTGTCATTCACTGTGGAAGACTAAATAGTCTCAAGGGAATAATTTTATCCCTGGGGCCTGACAGAGTTGCAGCCTGCCTGCAGGCAGAAGAGACATTTGGGTTCTCCCCTGAATGCAGGCCACTACATCATGGCACTACTACATCCTGGCAAGCCATGCCAAGGAGAATGGGGCTGGTAGACAACCTCCTGTGGAGGAGTAGGCCTGGGATCACATCTCGAATATTAGTCCTTTATTTCTCTGGTCATAATCCCCTTTTAGTCTCTAAGCCTTCAATAAATCTGGTGAATTGCTACAGGCTGATCATAGCTATTAGTGTGTGGAATTAAGGAAATTCCCTGTTTTCATGCTTGGAGCCAAGCTTAGAGAGAGAACAGCAACTGCCTATGTGAGGCCAAATATGAGATGGCAAAAGATAGTCTTCAGAGCATAGGGCTGTGGGTGGAGCCACAGGGCTGGCTAAGATGACAAGCTGCAACCAGGACAAGTTTGTATGTCATGTAGGCATTTCCAGAAACATGGAGAGGAGTAGCAGGTGAAAATAAAAGATGATGGTTATGGCAAAACTACTGATAATATAAAAAGGAAGTGAAACTTTATAGTCGCCAGGTAGGAAGTCATTTGGTGCTTGAATAGAACTTAAGAAAGAAAGTTCTGTAGGATAGACCTTGGAAACAATGGCTTAAAGTAGTAGCCCTCCTAGAGGATTCACATTTTCATAAATGCTTCACTACTGAAAGGAATTAGCATCTAGGGCTCTCTGTGTGGCCTATCTTCCAGCAGGGTGGTCAGATTTCTCCCATGGTTAACTTTCTTCTGAGAACACAAAAGCAGAAGCTGCCAGGCCTTTCCTAACCCTTAGGTCCAGAGATGGCACAGCATCACTTCTGCCCATTATATTGGGTAAAGAAGCCACGAGGTTATCAAGATTCAGTGTGGAGGGAAGGGACTACAGAAGGCCATGGCTACTAGGAGGCATGGTTCACTGGGTATGGTCTAAAGGAATTTTGTAAAAGGGAAAGGAAAGAATGAGTTCAGAGTTCTCTTTTCTCCCTCATTTGATAAGGATCAGACTCCACTCTCCCCCACTTTCACATCACCTCACACCTGATTTAATTCTAACTAATCATAAAGGGCTCCCCCTAGTCCCAGTCTTCTCCCCACTTTCATCCAACTTGCACCAACTCTCACGTTAGCCCTCCAGAAACACTATCTTTGTTTCTATGCCCAAGAAAGCTAAACTATTTAGTACTGTCTACATGATAAAGTTTGAACACCTTAGGCAGTTATTCAAGGGTCCACAGGCTTGTGCCTGAAAAGAGGGGTTAGGTTGGAGAATGACAGAATTGAAACTCACATACCAAGAACTACTGCCTTGCAGCTTTATCAAGCCTAATGGGTGCAAAAACAGCACAAAGGAAACATCTGAATGATGCATGCTTTTTTTTCCTTCATGGAAACAGACCATAGAGGTGACAATGGTCAGCAGCCTGCAGGAATGAAAAAAACCTGCCAGATATGAACAAAAGGGCACCCAGAAATTCATTCTTTCCTCCTGGAAGGGTCCCATTATCACCCAGAAGAAAACTTTTGCTACCTTGTAAAGCCACTCAGCAAGCCACATTACGTAAGACAATCATCTATGCCCAATGTCTGAGTTCTGGGTCCCGATATTCTTGCTGAATAATATTTGACTACCTATTTTCCTGTGCCTGAACTACAGCTTATGCAGTTGCATTTATTTATACCTGTGTAGGAGATTAAGGGATTTTCCATTTCTCCAGGAGGGCAGTTTGGGTCGTGGTCAACCACAGAGGTCCTCTGCAATGGTATCCCAATTTCATGTTTAACTTCAGACTTACCTGTGTGCCACACAGTGTTTACTACAACTCTCCCTTTTGCCCCTTGAAACAAACCTTTGCACCCATTCATACTGGTCTACCCTCTCTGTTCTCTCACCTCCCAGTCCTTTCTCATCTGTCTGCATAAGATAGGAAGGGATGGCAGGGGAGGAATGGAGAAGACAGAAGCTGTTCTGATGTCCCAAGAAGCTGAGGAGTTGCAAAACAAGCCATGAGAGTAGCAAGGACAAGAATGCCTTGTTCTGTAGTCCTCTCATACCTACTGCCTTTTACTTACGTTTTTTCTCAAATATATTAGATGTTCTATCTCCACATCCGTATGCTGAGCAGGCTTTGGGGAAAGGAGGTATTTATTTTTTTAAAAGATTTATTTATTTATTTTAGAGGGGGGAGGGGCAGTGGGAGAGGGCAGAGAAAGAATCTTAAGCAGACTCCACACTGACCATGGAGACTGACATGTGCTCAACCTCATGACCCTGAGATCATGACCCTGAGCTGAAATCAAGAACCAGATGCTTAAACCAACTAAGCCACAAAGGCACCCTAAGAAGGGATTTATTTTAAACTGTGTCTTTCTACTCTATATATTTATACTTATTCAGAGGAGCAATAAATAGTTGATCATCCCATAAAATGACAAAACTCCTACAGTTCACCTGTCCATCCACCAATCCATTTTATCACTGAGTCAATAGTCATTTACTGACTCCTCTCCACCACAAACCTGCTGGGCAGCCCCATCACAGGGCAGTGTATATGGGTTCTAAAGCTCCTAGACTCCTCAGCATCTGATACATGCCACCAAATAAAATATTCAGCTTTAAAAGTATAAAAATAAAGAGATCAAATTATGAAAATAATACAAGCTCATGGTAAACATTAACACAGCACAGAAGGGTATAAAGGGAAAAGTAAGACTTCCTGGTTGCGGCAGTCAAACTTCCTATTCCAGCAGTCCAAAAGTAACAGTTGAAGGGTTTTTATCTATCCTTCAGAAATTAGTATTCTTTTTTTTAATAATATCATTCTATATTTGTTTTTCTATTGTTGCCCCCACCTCTCATCTATACAATATATCTTGGTTCTCTTTTCATATAAGGCCATGTAACTCTCCTTGTCCTTTTAGAAAACAACAACAACAACAAAACAGTTTTATTGAGGAGGGACACCTGGGTGGCTCAGTTGGTTAAGCATCTGACTTTGGCTCAGGTCATGATCCCAGAGTCCTGGGATCAAGCCCTGCATTGGCTCCTTGCTCAGCCTGGAATCTGTTTGTCCCTCTCCCTCTGCCCTTCCCACTCACTCAGGCTCTCTCTCTCTCTCTCTCTCTCTCTCTCTCTCTCTCTCTCTCTCTCTCTCAAATAAATAAATAAATAAGATCTTCAGAAAAAAGTTTTATCGAGGGGCACCTCCGTGGCTTAGTCGGCTAAGCATCCAACTCTTGATTTTAGCTCAGGTCATGATCTCAGGGTTATGCAATCGAGTCTGTAGTCATTGGACTCTGTACTAGGCGAGGAACCTGCTTAAGATTCTCTCTCTCCCTCAGCCCCCTTTTCCCCTACTTGTGCACACTCTCTCTCTCAAAAAAAAAAACCAACAGTTTTATTGAGATATAATTCACATACCATGCAATCACTTATTTAAAGTGTATCATTCAGGGGCACCTGGGTAACTCATTTGGTTAAGCACTGGACTCTTGATTTTGGCTCAGGTCATGATCTTGGGGTCCCGGGATGGAGCCCCAGTCCAAGCCCATGTGGGCTCTGGGCTCAGTAGTGAGTCTACTTGAGGATTCTCTCTGCCTCTGCTCCTCCCCCCACTCACACATACTTTCTCTAAAATAAATAATAAATAATATTTTTTATTTTTATTTATTTATTTATTTGACAGAGAGAGAGAGAGAGAGAGAGAGATCACAAGTAGGCAGAGATGCAGGCAGAGAGAGAGGAGGAAGCAGGCTCCCTGCTGAGCTTAGAGCCCGATGTGGGGCTCGATCCCAGGATCCTGAGATCATGACCTGAGCTGAAGGCAGAGCCTCTAACCCACTGAGCCACCCAGGTGCCCCATAAATAATATTTTTTAAAAATAGTGTATCATTCAGTGGTTTTTAGAATATTCAGAGCTGTGCAGCCACCACCACAATTCCCACTTATTCTTTTTAATGGTTGCAGAGAATTTGTTTTATCTTATGCCATGAGCTCAGTGAATACTCGTTGAATTGATTTAAACTATAAATTTGGATTGACAAAGTGGAGGAAAAAAAAAGAAAATTGTCTAGAAACAAAAAAATAAAAAAGATCCAAGGCTTCTGCTGGTCCTTTAAGCCAGTCTTAAGCAACTATGTTATATTGATATAATAATATGGATGAAAAAATATTCTTTTTATTTTATCTAGATCTTTTTTTTCCAGATAGCAGAGTCCTAATCCACATGAACATAAATTCATGTTATATTGTGCTGGATTTCCTTTAGCAAGTCACTTATTTTTGCTTTCAAGGAATGTTTTATTTCATTTCGGTAAGTTTAAAAATAAATACTACTTTTAATAATCTTCCCAAATTAAGTTAGTTTATAATATTTCAACAGTAACAGGACAATTTTGCAGCAGTTGTTTTAAATATACTGTGAAGGTAAGCATTTCAGATTAATACAATATTTACAAAATGTCTAAAGAAATGTAAGCAAATTATTCTTGAAATTATTTATAAATATTAAGAACTTTAAGCATATGTGGTGCTAAGTAATATTGACATGTCTGGGAAAATGTGCAAAACAGAGGGAAATAATGCAACTACTCTTTCCTCACACTTGCATTCCCACATACAAAATAATACATTCTCTGGGGGAGAAAAAAAAAAGCTCTTAGTAAATTAGTAAGGCCTACAGTGACGTTAAAACATGTACTTAAATACAAACATGAATCAGGCTAAGCAGTGAAAAATGCAGACTCGAATGCTATTGAAGATAGGAAAGAAAAGAACACAGGCACTTGTTCGTGTAAAAAGAGGAAATGCTGTGGTTGGGAAAACATCTTTTTGGAGATTTTAAAAACATGACAAGAGCAGGACAGATTTGATGCCACAATTCTCTCTCAGGATTGAGACTTGATTCCATGAGGGCATCCACCTCATGGATTCTATTATTATAATCCAGTCGCACACTGAAGCTCAAAGTGCAAGATTCACTCTTCCTAAATGCTTAGTGTCTAAGTTCCTGAGAACTTTCCCTCAGGAAAGTATACTCTGGTTCTCAGCAGTAATCTAACAAGTGCTCATCTTCAAATGCATCAGGAAGCATGTAGTATTTTTCCAAAACAAATCAATCAGGTGTCAGAAACAGTAGAATTCTCAGATCTTTTTCTCTCCTTAGGTCAAACTTCATCGTCCCTGGGATTTGATTGAGATCTGAAAAATTCTGTATCTTAGATTCTCCAGCAAAACATAGTCTTGATCTTAAAAAGTTTCTAATTTCTCCGAGTTTCCTTAAAAATGACTTTTACCTTCAAAGTGACTTTGTACTTTACCTCTGTGTCCCAGACTTAAAATCTAGCACAGCTACGGATATGATGGCGCTGTTTTAATGAAGGCAAAAGAAAACCCAAGAAAATATGGGTTCCATAAAAAATAAACAAATATATACCAGATATAGGAAGCTCCACCCTCTTCATGCTTTTTAAAAATACCGTATGGGACTTTAGATATGGGAAAATGGACTGAACTCTTTGAGGAGAGAGAAAGTAATTCCTAGTTGGCCCCTCCTTAGAGTGAAAATCATTGCTGTGAAAAACAGTACTTAGCAATTAAGGTGACCAAAAAAAAAAAAAAAAGCCTGAACTGTTTTCTTCTTCCTACTTTCTGAAGAGAGGGGACATGGTAATTGAGAGGACGGATTACAAAGACAGATCATCAGTGAAGGGCATGCGACTGTGCTTGGTGCACAACAGGAGCTGCAGGAGGATCAGTGTATCCCTGACACCACTGTAGCAAACCGACTTCAGCTAGTTTACATAGAAAAGCAATTTATTAAAGAGTGTTAGGTATTTCTGGGAGACCAGAGAGTCTGTGTTTGAGGTTGTCCTACTGGAAAGACACTCAATACTCACCAGGAAACTGCTTCATGGAGACCCACTGCTGCTCTGGTAGTGCCAAGCACCTCTATGGGCATCACCTACCCGGTACCCGGTAGATAGTACCAGCTATGCAACTATTACCCCCCAAAGCTTGAAAGCCTCCATGGTCAGTCTTGCCAGAAAATGGATTCCTGGGTTCTCACGTAGCTCTCTCATAATGAAATCTTAAATAGGCGCATTCGATTGCCATAGAATATATACCATCAGAACCGGGAAAATGGAGTAGCTAGCTTCTACTCTGGGAGATGGGTACATAAATGGGAAATTCCCAAATGTGAGAATGGTGTGGCTGGGAGGCCACAAAGCATGGCACACATCTTCCTTTGGAAGAATGACTCCAGTATAGAAGCCGAAAAGTTAGTAGGTCTTGAGAGGGGGCAGCATGAGTGACTCTCAGATTTCACATTTGCATCTGTGGTGGATGGTGATGCCATTGCTGAGATGGAGTGGGCTTGTTTACCGCAAGAAAGTCCATTGGGATCAAGAATTCAGTTTGGGGGGATTCTGGGAAGATGACAGCAGAAGTGGCATAATTTGTTAATCTCCTCAAAGCAGCCTATAAAAAGAAACAAAAAATAGCACAATAAAGGCAAACACCCATGGGGATAATCTTCAAAAGTAGGTGACAAGGAATTCCCATATACTGCAAAATATGAGTGGGTAAGGAGTAACCACTGACTGCTGTAAGACCTGCTTATACCAACACATTTGCAGGACAGAGGGAAGCAAGGGACATCAGACAGACTAGAGAACCCTAAAGAGCCAAAAAGTACTCACTAGAAACTTCAGAAGACTGGCAGGGGTTTTATACTCTAATAATGAATGAGCATAAAGAGTTTGCAGTGAACTCTGAAGGGGCAACAGAAGTCCGGGTCCCATGAAGTCCCAGACTAGGTAGTCAAAACTTACTTCTAGGACAAAGGTCCATTACCATGAGAAAATATTACAAGGAGAATGCAAATTGAGCACCACAGGAATGGTAGAATCAAAGGAAATAGCAGGTCCAGATAAAAGTAGGGAAGGACATAGCTCCAGAGAGTAAGTTGCAAAATTTTTTAACACGGCACAAACAGAACAAAAGAGAAAACTATAGAGCTGTGAAGTTAGAAGGATTATCTAGAGCTACAGTTATTTCTAGAAGTTAAGGAAAACAAATTTTAAGTATAAATGAACAAAGTATCAGATCTTAATGTTAATGTGAAAAAAAACAGATTAAGAGGCAGAATAACATCCCTACAGATAAGGAAGGAACACTAGAGAGACATTACCACAATATATCTTGCCACAGACAGAGCAGGGCTTTCATGGCTTATGGTGTGAAGCTCTTCGTCAAGTAAATTGAAGGCCCGTGAAGGAACACTGTGACTGTGGGAGACATCCTCAAGAGAGTTGCCAATGCTCACTGCCCTGAGTCTTGTTAAGAATTCCTTTTCTTCTTATGAGGAGATGTGATGACGCAAAAGGCTGAACTGGGAGGGCATCAAAGTGAATTGTGGATAGAGATAAGGGGTTTTGCCAATAGACTTTTTAGTGAAGGTTTATTCTAATGAGCTGGGTTTGCTACATTATTTATTCCCATCATGTTAGAATACTCATGAAGCCAAATTTTCCACAGTCAGATTGGTCCTTGTCTTTTTTTACATTATTCCAGTAACTACAACCCTTGAGCTAGAGGTTCCTAGGAAATGGCAGGGAGTTGCAACAGAGAGGAAAAGAGCTTGAAGGAAGTCTTCCTAACGTAGTAATGGCAACTTCCAATAACACTGACTTGCTATTATGATTAAATAATCAATTTTTTTAAATAGTAAGAAATATATGCTTGAGGTTTGGTTTTTTTTTTTAAGATTTTATTTATTTGAGAGAGAAAGAGCGCACAAGTGGGGAGGGGTTAGGAGGAGCGGAGGGAAAGGGAGAAACATACTCCCCACTGAGTAGGGAGCCCAACCTGGGGCTCAATTCAAGGACCTCGAGATCATAACCTGGACTGAAGGCAGACACTTAGCCAACTGAGCCACCCAGGCACCACTGTCCTTGAGTTTTATTTGAAATACTCCCTAACCGGGGCACCTGGGTAACTCAGTCAGTTGAGTGGCTGACTCGTGGTTTAGGTTCACGTTATGATCTCAGGGTTGTGGGATCAAGCCTTGCAGTGGGCTCTGCGCTCAATGGAGAGTCTGCTTAAGATTCTCTCTCTAAAAAGAAATAAATCTTTTTTAAAAATGCTCCTTATCTATAATACCATCTAGATATTAAATAGATAATCTGGAATTTTTGATAGCATTTAAATTATAAATTTTAAAATATTCCTTCTAAACAACCATACAAATACATTTTTTTCCCAAGCCAAAACAGATATTCCAATGCTTGAAATGCTATTTCTAATTTCTAATTTATTTTTACAGGCTAATTTGAAAATGAAATTGTTTGGATGATTGGTTTGCAGTAAACATGGTATACCAAATTGGTTTCTAAATTTAGAGAAAGATTGAGTCTCCTCTTACAATAATCAAGAAATAATAGAAGTATTAATGATAATGGAGCTACCATAATTAAAGAGTCAAATTCTGAAATAACAAGCAGAAATGAGCTTTAGCAGGTAGTAGCAACATAAATTATAATTTTTACAAATGGTAATTTTGAGCTCTTTTCATGGGATAATACAATCTCCCAATATACAGTTTACTAAATGGTAAAACATGTATCATATGTGTCATAATTATGTTTCATAGTCTTGTTGAATTTAGTACTATTAGACATAACAAAGATATGGGAAATAGTGCATGAAATTCTGAATCATAAAAGACAAAGTCGTTTTAATGAATGCTTTGATTTCTATGTCTGATATTTTAAAAATTTTTAGAAAGTAGTAATTGTATCCATATAAATGTTTTCAAAGAAAAATCTTGTTTACATATAATAGGATTTGCAGATGAACTCTAGATTTTAAATACAGTAGACTCCATGTCCTTTCTTGGAGGTTTTTGAGGGCTGATTTTTGGTAATACCTCTTTGGCATAAAATGTTTTATGAAGTCCAGCTTCTCGAAGTGCTAACTCGAAACGGAGTCTAGGGTCAGAAATTATCTGTAGAAATAAAATACATTTAAATAAGTAGCAATTCATTGAACTAAATTACATTTTATTGTTTAGTTTCATATTTCCTCAAGCTGTTTAACTTATTTTTTCTCGGTAGATGACTATAAACTTGATATATACAGTGACTATATTGTGTTGGTTTTTTGTTTGTTTGCTTGTTTCTTTGTTTGTTTGTTTTACTGACAATGTCCAGGGGCACCTGGGTGACTCAGTTGGTTAAGTGGCCAACTCTTGATTTTTAGCTCAGCTCATGATCTCAGGGTCTTGGGATGGAGCCCCGAGTTGGGTTCCACACTCAGCCAGGGAGTCTGCTTGTAGATTCTCTCTTTCCCTCTCCCTCTGCCTCTGCCCCTATCCCTGCTTGAGCTCATTCACACTCTCTCTCTCTCTCTCAAATAAATAAATAAATCTTCAAAAAATATCCAAATCTTCTTGACATTATCATTTTCCAGTGTATCTGTGGTTTCCAACATAAGGTATAGGGAATATCATACTAGATTAGTCAAAATATAACACTTGAAATTATTAAAAGATGGAGTGAAAAAAGCTCACTTTCAGTACTATTCATTGATTCACTGATAGCTAGAATTAGAAAATAAAGACAATCATTGTTTAAAGTAAATCTAAACCACAACCTTGTACATTGGTCTTTAAACCTCAATTTCTCCATCACTCAGAAATATGTAAAGCATGTTTAAACATGTGGCCACTACTTTAAAAACAACAACAACAATAACAACGACAATCGATCGAAGTCTCCTTCGAAGGCTGGATTTCTATTTCAAGCAGGATTAGAAAATGTTTCTACCAATGTGATTCTAAGTGGGAACTGAAATATGACTGGCTCAATTTCTATTTTCATTTATAGCTGATTGGGCCTTTTTCCTCTTCCCCTTTCTTCTACGAATATTAAATGTCAACAGACGCTGTTTGCTATGATAAGGTAGCCACATATGGATTTTAGCTAATGAGGCATTTTACATGGACTTGAAGTCCCCCTAGAGGATGGGATAATAAGCTGTTGGAAGCAGCCCCTCCTTTAAGAAGCTCTTGAGCTAATAGGGGTAATAAGAATATATACAGATAGCTACAGCTCGTGGCACATGTGACTGTGTTCCAAGAATAGCAGAACACAGAGGTATATCTCCCTGTGCAGGTGAGAGCAGGATGACCTCAGGTAAGCAGCAGCACTTGAGCTAACTGTAATGTCCACCCTATTCTTCTATGAAGCAGAGTGGGGAGGAGAAGAGATAGAGCAGGAATGGAAGGCACATGCAAATTCAGAGGTGAAATAGGTCAATGTGGGACCAGGGCAGTTTGGGTAGAACAATGGAGTAGCAATCTACTACAGTGGTCTGCACATCAAGTAATAAATGCCTAAACTTGGCTGGTAGCAAGGAAGAGAGAACTGTCAAAAACACTGTGAAGGGAAGAATCAAGAGACTGGCAATGGAAGAAGTACAGAAATGAGAGGCAATGATGCATACGAGTCAAAAATACGGAGATTTGTGTCTGAGAAGCAACATAGTTGATCTTTAGACCTAGTTTCTCCTCTTCTGGATATAGTCTCCGTGGTCCCCCTCATCCACTTCCAAGGATTCATGCTCCACCCATGTGCTCCCTATTATCTCCTGGATTCACCTGTCTTCTCAGCTTCTGGTTTGTGATGTTTAAAATGTCTCATTATCCTATTTTTAAAATAGGTGAAGTGAAATGGAGATCTCTCTCGAAAGCTGACCTCCATTTCCCCAATTCACCTTCCCAGAAGCAGCCAATCGGTTTCTTATAAATGTGTTCTAGACATCTTCACCCTAAACACGACAGGAATAAAACAAATTCTCTTTCTCCCTACGTCTGTTTTTACTTCTGTATTCTTATATGGATAATGGCAGCCACGGCTAATGATTATAATTTACTGAATTACTTCTAGGTGCCAGGCAATATCCTAAGCAATTGACATTTATTATCCTAATCCTCATAAGAACCTTACAAATTATTATTTTACAGATGAAGTAAACAAGACATAAAGATGTTAATAGCTTACACAAGTTCACATAGCCAGTAAATAGTGGATGTGGATTTGAATCCAAACTGCAGGCTCTCCCTGCATCACTTGCTGCTGAGCTTGGAATCATTGCTCCCTCCTCTCAGACAGAGCCATTCATGCCCCTCCCTCCCATGTTTATGAGGGCTCTGCCATCTGAAAAGGATCTGACCCCCAAACCCACCAATTTTCTATCTAGGATGCGTCGCTAAAACATTTCTGACTATGTAATTCACCTGCTTCTGAGTCTCGCCTGTGCTCACAGGATAAATGTCTTACCAAGCAAGAGCTACTGTACTTTTCAGTCTGACCCTGACCTAGGTCTCCATCTCATTTCCCAGCGCCCAGCCTTGCTGTGTACTTTACAATGAAGACCCGCCAGTAAGGGCCCCTTTCCACCCTCTTCTGCTTGGTGAGACCCTTCACTGCCTCAGCCCAGGTACCTGAAAGTTTTCCAGATTCTGACCAATTCGTTGCCAACCCCAGCTGCTTTGTCCAATTAATAAGTAAGTTGTTCACAAAGAGGCACACTCAATTTATTTGTCGATGGGTGAATGATGAAGTTTCTTACTTTTTAAATAATTAAATATTGAGCTTCTCTCCTTAGATCTGTAAAATTAACAGACTAGGGGGAACTATTTTATCCCTTGATTTCAGTGATATCCATTCATTCATCTGTGTCCTCCCTCCTGCCTGCCTTCCATCCATCCAAAAAGACTTTTTTAAGATCCCTTCTTAGTAACAGACTAAAAGGAGTCAGAAGTTCCTGGAAATGGTTAAATAACACCTTACTACTTTTCCACAGAAAATGATTTCTTTTATCATCAGCTCTGATGTATTATCTTCATTTTAATTTCTTAAAGCTTCCCTTTGCTTTATCTTATCAGTATCATCAGCTGTTGCTTTAATAGGGCTTACATTATGAATTTAAACAAAATTCAATATTAACACAACTTTAAAGTTTGTAAGTTTAAAAAAAAATTTTAACATAAAAATGTAAATTTAAAAAATAATTTTCAGTGACAGATTCATAATATGTTCAGATAAACGATTCCAGGGTCACCTATCAACTATTTTATAACAATAAGAATTGGGCAGTAATTGTTTGCTATCATTTAGTTGTAAAAATTATGCTAATCCATGTGGCATTCAAATGTAAATATTGAAAATAATCTGAAACCCAAAACACATTCTTCCATAAATCTTATTATCATGGCTTTTGCATCAATCATGCTAATTCGCGTAATTACCTGGTGTTCATTGTATGTATTCAACGTAAAGAGTGGCTTTTGAAGAATAAATTCTTCTTCAATTCCAATACCCATCCTTGCTTTTGATGCCGTTGTATCTGACATCATTCTAACGGGATCAAACTGAGCGACAATAGCAACCTAAAAGAAGAAAAAGCATGGCTATTTGGATTAAGATACAAGCTAACTACTTCTGGAGAACACTATTGATGTTTAATGTCTAATAAAATTTCCTAACTTTAATGAAGATAAAACCTAAGAAGGAAAGGCAGACAGAATATTAAACCAGACCAGTCCTAGAGATCCACAAAGAGTTAATGGCTTAAAAACAAAAACATGTTAAAAGGCCATGAGATATATTGTTTGCTACTGATTGAATAATTACAGTTATGATTAAATTTAGATAAAAATTTATATTTCTGTTGCTAAGTCATATAGGAAATCTGATCTAGAAAACCTACACATTGAACTACCCTAAAAGTAACCAAAAGTAAAAAACATTAACTTTTAACCACTAGCAACATATGGCCATGGTAACAACCCCATAAAGCTTTCCAGGCAGTTTAATCTGATCAAGTTCAATCTAGAGTATATTATTAATGGGTTAAGTTGAGTTGTGTTGGCATCATTGGGCAAGATGGGTGAATCCCATTGTGTTAAGCAACTAGATTTCCAAGGATTGTTGTAAACCATTGTTTTCCCTTCTACTGAAAAACTGTACAGTCATTTTAACCTAAACGCCCTTGTCCTTTATGATAATTGAAATCATTCAAACCTGTATCCTAATGAAAAGAAGCCACTAATTTTGTAAATTATATGCACCATTAGTAACACCTGCCTGTTAATCCCTAAAGTCAAGAATTAGCATTAAGAAAATGGCATTTTTAATGCCATTTAGGAACCATAATGACATAACTGAGAGTTGAATGTACTTTAATTATTATAGGTTTCCTAGCCAAAATGTCTTATACTACAGTTCTAAACACTGATTACAGGTAATGGGTACGGATATTTCCTCTTTCAAAGAGTTCACAGAAGGGAAGAACTCTAATCATATGGACTCCGTAGTTATCAAAGTTATATTGTGAACAAGAATGTGTTTAGAAATAGTGACATTAAAGTTTTGTCCCCAGGAATGTAATTATTTGCTAATGATAGAGTAATTTAACTTTTGTTGAATCTAGGATGACAGGACTTACATTCCTATGCTTTGAATTTATTTCTGTCATCTATTTTATCAAAGAAGATGGTATAATAGTTGTATGCATTAACACTTCCTCTAAATTATGCCATTTAACTAGACCTCCTCAGTTTGAATCCAGTTTGACAGTTTCTAGCTGTGTGGCTTTGGGGAACTCCATGCCTCCTTAGTTTCCTCTTCTATAAAACAGGAATATTGCTGTAAAGTAGAAATAATTCCTACATCATGGGGTTGTTGTGGAGATTAAATGGGATAAAACCTAAGAACATTTAGAAGAGGGCTTTATACTTAGTATTATTTTAAAATATGAACATACATTACTGCAAACCTATGAGGCAAGTACTATTATTAGTCCCATCTTTCAGAAGAGGAAACGAAGCTTAGGGAAGTTAAGTAAAAAATCCAAGTTCCTGCCAATAAGGAACAAACCAGGTTGTACTAGGTTTGAAGGACACCAGAGGCCAAGTTCTTATTCAAGATTCCATGTTGTCTCCACCAACATGGAAGGGAAATGAGATAGTCATTTCCTCTCAGCCAGGAAATGGTGTCAATGGACTTTGGAGCTTATGATTTGAGACTTTCAGATCAAACCCTCTGAAAAGTTACCAAGTAAAACTATTTTATCACATTTCTCAAATTCTTAAATTCCTGCTTTTGCCATCTGCTGTCTACTTTAAAAACTTTTGCCTACTTTTACTAGGCAAAGCAATGGGAGGCTTTAATTATCTCACAAAAAAAAGTTTTGATAAGTGGTTTTTCACATGTTTGCTGACTGTAGGGTATTTCCAAAAAGAGGTTCCTACCCCAAAGAGGATTACCTTGCTCTAGCTCCCCCAGGTTTTTTGAGAGCATAAAAATCCTTCTGGTAGTTGTAGAGTTTCACTCCTGTAAATGGATACTCTTCAGGTAATAAACTAGAGGTAATATGGATGCATTTAAATCTTGGGAGAGCTTTTTGAAAGGTGCTGATAAAGTTATTTTAATATACTGAGAGACTGGAAATTGTTCAACATAAATCTAATTGCTTCTAGGAGTGAAGATCAGTGTCCCAATTTGGAAAAGTTACATTTTATATCCCAGAGTTTGTGATCTAAGCCTACTAATAATGTTATGAAGGACACTTAGAAACCACCCATGAAAATTTCCAAATTAAAAACACCTGTTTCCTAAGGGCTTCTAGCCGCCTCTTTCTCTCTTCTTCTTCATGAGCGTCTTGAAGGGCCACTTCTTTTTTCTCCATCAAACGCTTTTCCAGTAATTCTTGTCTATATTTAACCCTTTAAAAATAAGGCAGAAGGACTTTGGAAAAATATAATAATTATGGAAATTGTACGGATAGGAGCATAAGGGCAGAAGGCCTGTCAGAGGTGACATCATGATCATGATACGTTTTTACTTGCTTCTGGTTGACTTCTCACAGCCACACAATAAAATACACTGGTATAAAATGCAAGCGACAACAATTCTAAGAACCAGGGAACTGCAGATCAGGGGCCAGGAAAACATAGGGTAAAATCCAGTTCATCTCTTTCTTCACTGAAATCATTGTATTGACCCTCAAACTGTCTGTCGCCTGCCACAGCTGCAGCTAATCTGACCCAATAGGTGACAGTCTCACTCCTGAGTGATTATTCCAGCAGTTTTCTGAAAAGGAGTTTTACCACAGTTTGAGATGTTAAAAAGGCTATGTTACTAGTTAAACACACATACTTTTAGAAAGAATAGTAAATAAAATTCTATACTATGTCAAATTACTGGAACTTAAACCAAACTTTATCTGTACTGTCACTCATTTTGTCAAGAATGCCCTTTTTGGATATGTATGTGTGTGTGTGTGTGTAGTTTAAAAATTGCACTTTGACTGTAGATGGCAGCAAAAACATGATTTTCCCTCAACATTATGTTTCTATTCTCCTTAAAATCAGCAGATACTAACCCAGAGAACATTTCAATACCTCCAAGCTCATTTGAGCCTCCTTTGCTGCCTTTTTTAGACAGCCTCCCTTCCCATCATCTTGTCCAAGCCACTCTTCTACTGAATTTTGGGATGAGATTTGTCTTTCCTAAAAAAGCAGACACTTGGGTTCTCAAGGGAGTATGAGGTCATTGCCTCTGTCTTCCATTATTGATGGTTTAGATTTAACTTTAAGACATCAGTCACAAATGTGCTTTGCCTTTAGTGTGTATACCTGCATTTTCCATAGATGAACCCTCACTAGACCTGTTTAATTCTGGATCTCTTTACTGAGGTAGCTGTTCACTATGCATCAGCTCTGTTGCTAAGTGCTTTGTGTGTTTTAGCTCAGACTTCACCACAGTCTGATGTTGGGGTACCAGTGTTGATTTCATTTTAAAGACAAAGAAATGGAGGTATAGACTGGTGGTGTAACTTGCCCATGTTCTCACACCCAGCAAGTGGCAGAGCCAGAGATCAAACCCAAGAAGACTGGCCCCAGATCTCCCGCCGACTCTGACCCTCCCACCCTCCTGCTATTAGCTACTATGGTCTTCTTTCTTCTCCCCTTGCTTGCTCCATTCACCTCACAGACCTGAATACCTGCTGTGTGCTTCCCCTGTGCTAGATACTACAAGCACATTGAGAAAAAGACAGCCCTTAGATGTTTGTAGTTTAATATAGAGACAAAAAGACAGGCCTATGAACTAGTCGAGGTACACAGTGCCTTCAGAGAAGTACAAAAAGGTCCACTGGGATTTGCCGGGTTGTGGGAAAGACTAGGAGTCTTCAGCAAGAGCTTTAGGGAGGAGGCAGCATCTGAGTGGGTTTCAAGGATTAGCATTTGGAGAAACATGGCAGTGGAGGGCAGGCTGGCCTTTTTGGCAGACAGAGCCTGGACAAGGGTGAGTCAGGAAAAGCACTCACACTCAGGTCCATGTAAACACAGGGTTGGCATGTGAGAGTAGGCAACTTTTAAGTTTCGGCCCCTGGGCGCCTTGCTTGCCTTACTGTCACAGTCCTTAGAAAGAAAGCATCCAAGGTGGCTAGAACAGAGTAAGGTATTTGAAGCTGTGTCATTTGAGCACAGGGAGTGAATGAAAGAGAAGCCCAGGGAAGTACTGGCAGGCTGAGCCTGGCAGTCACTTGGTTCCTTCAGGAAGATTTGCTCCTGGGGAGTAAAAAATCTTTAAAACCAGGCTGCTCCTGGAGGCTGACATTAAAGCAGCAGGAGCACAGGAGAGAAGAGGGAAGCATGCAGTAGACCCTTGCAGAGTACAAAACCCACAGTGGGATTAGAAGGCAAATCCTAAACTCCTCTGACCCCCGTGGCTGTCCTCCCCCTCATCTCCCATATCAGGAGTTGGTGGTCAGATACACAGATTAAAGAAGCCACAAACCAGATTGCTCCCTTTCTCCGAGGCCTTCCCATGTCATGGGAAGCTCTTGCTCATTCTCTCCATTTTCACTAAAGGCGTGATACAACCTCCCTAATGAGGTTCTACTCAATTTATGTACTGAGTACAAGCTAAGTGAACTACTGCAAAGGTTCAATTAAAAGATACCCTGGGATTTGATAATTACCATATGCTAATCCTCAGAACCTTTGAAAAGTTTCTCTTCCTTTGGGATATATAGGTTGCTTTGTCCGCAACAAAGTTTTGTCTGCTGTGGAAAAGTAATAGTTGTTCCAGTTAGGGGAGTTTGACTAGTGAGGAAGAATTTACAAACAAGAGTCAGGAGTTTGAACCTGTGTCTGAAGAAGACTGGCTCACGGTTTCCTCTGAGGCTCACTTGGCTCATTCAACAAATATTTACTGAGCACATGTTCTGCATCAACCACTGTGCCAGGTACTGGAGATACAATTTCAACATGGGAGGCATGCTTCTGTCCTCACAGAACTGACAATCTAGCGGGGATACAAAGACCCAGGCAATTTTGATAAAGGGGGGCCCTAGCTCTGAAGAGGCTGTGTGTCATAGGCCTTGGGAGAGACACATTTGCAGACTTGGGGCATTCAAGAGAGCATCCAAGAAGAAGTGCTCTGAATTTCAGACCTGAAAAAGGAGCAGAGGAGGAGAGAATAGAAAAAATGTTGCAGACAGAGAAAAATAACATATGAAGGCCCAGAGGTGAGAAAGCACAATATTTTTGAAGAACTGAAAAATATTTGGGATGACCAAAAGTGAAACAATGCAAAGTGAGGAGTGCCAAGAGCCAAGGCTGGAGAGGCACAAGAGGCCAGATGAGGGTTTTGCAAGCATGAGGGCCTTGATCAGGAAAACCTCCCCTGTAATATGGACGTGGACTGTAAAGAATCAAGACCAGAGAGCAGTATCCACAGGCAAGTTGATGGTTTCCTAAACTAGGGAATGGTAGGAGGTAGATATTGAGGAGATACTTAAGAAGACATGAGTTTAAAATTTATGTAGGAAATAGAATAAATTGGAATGTTTAGTTTATTTTTTATGGGAAAGCAGAAGAGCTAGAGAAAGGAGTTAAGCTTTCTTTCTTGCACAATGAGCAACAGTGTCCCTCACTACAACTGGGAACTTAGAAAAACAGGGAAAAGAAGGAAAATATGTTCAGTTTGAATATAGACGAGCCTTCACAGATCTGGACTGAAGACGGAGATGGGGGATCTTTATCAACAGCATGGAATCAAAGCCATGGAGCAGATGGTATCAATCAGGAAGAGAGTGTGGGGCAATAAGAAAACTAGGTCTAGGAGTGATTGCCAAGGAAAAATGTAGGAAAGGGACAGAAGAGGAAACTGTCTAGGAGATTAAGGAGAAACGGTGCCAAAGCATCGAAGGAAAATGGCATTAACACTGTCAAATGATACAGCAAGATCTGGTGTAACACCAAATGGTCACTGGACTAAATAGGAGGGAGTCATTGGTGATCTTGGCAAGAGAAGTAAGTCAGAAGAGAGGTGGCTGAAGAATTGGTGGAGCCCACAAGCTGGAGGTGGGTGAGGGAGTGGAGACAACCCCTTCAGCAAGACTGGCACCGCCGTGAGGAGGAGGGAGACAGGGGAAGCTGCCGGGAGCGCACAGCCCATCACACTTGTGTTGGCTCCAAAGTGATGATCAAGATTACCCTGGCCACCTTGAGGATTTGCCACAGAAAATTTAAGCTAACAGGCAACACACTCAAATTCTTCATTTATACAGATGCTATGGTTTAAACTCAAATAATAATTCCCTTTAGAAGGGGAAACTCTTGGTGCCTCTTTCTTCTCTCAGTCTGGATAGAAACTTTTCTTTGCCTAAAGAGAAGTGATGCAGAAAAACTCCTGGGAGAAAGCCAAATACTCATATATTCATGGGGAAAGAAAATAGCAACACAGTAAAGTCAGTCATTTGGAAAATTTTCCGCATAAATACCTTTAGCTATTTGAGGTAGCAGATTTTCTCCAAATTAAACTGTTGCTATGAAAGTCAATGTCAGGAAGTGGCTAAACTCAATAGTCTTTAAGTTGTGCACAGAATTCCCAAACAGGAGTCTTGAGTCCATCTCTCAGTCCATTTTGTGCTCTCTGAGTCTACAAAAGTTGGAAGTGTTGCAAAACGGGCATTTTCAACTTCTTGTGGGGGAGGAGAGGCATCATATTGTTCAAAAGCAACAGCTGCTACAGAATCAGGCCCAGCATTAACAATAATCTGAGAAGGATTTTGTTTAAGCCTCCAGGCCTGAGTAGTTGAAGGGACAGGAAGCTTTCATGTAGAAACAGAGTTGATGCAGGTTTAGGAGACTCTGTATGTGTGTACTGCCCTCGAAGAGATGAATGGACAAATGCAAATGGCTTGGAAACACCTTGAACTTTAGTAGCAGCATCCCTTTACTTCAGGAAAACTTCAGTGAAAACTGGGCAAAATATTATGTACTAAACCTTGACCTCCCTCCTGTTTGGAGCCACAGGTGATTTCAGTCTAAACAAACCTACAGGGACCAAGGGGGTTGGTAGCCTATAGTGGCAAGATCTACAATTACAAAAAGGAAAAAAGCTTAGGCCGTAAATAAAACAACATAAAGACACATCTTAATTAGGGTACTGTAACCAGTACTGAACTCCCCCTGAAATTTTTTCAGGGAAGTAATTTTGCCCTACTGAATTCAAGGCAGTTTATACGCAAACTTGCTACTTAGTGTTGAGGTCATGCGGCTCACTCACTATTAAGCAAGAGCTCTTTAAACACACACCTGCTGGAAGCGCTGCTCCCAGAGGCATTGTAGCAGCAGCGTGCTGAACCTCTTCCTACCTGTTGGGAAATCCATTTTTGGCTCAGACCCACTTAGAAAGTCATTCTGCCCACCAAATGGAGAGAAACCCCTCTATTGGCCATAGGGTACCCCAACAGGGAAGACTCCATGGATCGAAACACAGGCCACGTGGCGTCATCTGTGAAGAGGTGGAGAGTGGTGGGGGGTTGAGGGAGGAGAAGCCAGCCCAGAGAACAGAAGGAAAATAACGTAACTGGATGCTCCTTGGATGCTCACTGGATGCTTCTAATGATATGGGCAATGAGACTCCACTCAGTGGGGATTCTGCCGAAAGGCATAAGCAGAGACCAGTTTCTGCCAATAGAATGTGAATCCTGATATGAGGCAGTAACACCCTGGTACAGAGAGGCATGGGGCAAGAATAAAGAGGATTCACAGAGTATCCACAGACCCAAGGGATGATCCCATGCCAGCCCCAAACAGAGACTATTCTTCCAGCTCAGAGCACTTACTGGTTCCTTTGTGAGGTGTAAAGACAAGTTCTTATTACAACTCTATTCTTTAATTGATTGATTCAGTTAGTCATAATATGGTTATTTGAGCACCTACTATGTGCCAAGTACTATCCCCAGAGTTTAGGATACAATCGGGGAAAACTAAATCTCGGCCAAAAAGATCCTTGCCCTCTCAAGTCTTACAGTATTTGTGTTTTTTTAATAAGCATGCCTAAGTTAACATTCTAATAATATACATAAGATTGTTCTTAATAAATTATTTATCACAAAGTCTTAAATTAGCCCCTTCTTATATTGCTATAGAGTGATGGTCTTCAACTATGACAGTCATTAGAATCTCTGAGACTTATAAAAAGTTCTGATGCCAAATCCCAAGCCAAATGAATTACATCAGAATCTGGTGTTGTGCTGGTGGGGCTCAAGCATTGGTATTTTATAAAAAGTTCCCCCCAGATGATTCTAATGTGCAGCCAGTCCTGAGAGATAACCCCCCCCTGGCCCATTGGTTCCCCAACTTGAGCTAACATCAGAATCACTTGGAAGGCTTGTTAAAGCACAGAGCCCAGACCACTTGACCACCTCCAGAGTTTCTGATTCAGTAATAATGATGTGGGGCCTGAAGATTTACGTTTATAAGACGTTTCTAGGTGATGCTGATTCTGGTGGCCTGAGGACTACATTTTGAGAATTAGAGTATAAATATTCAGATTAGAGGGATTCTGCCTGACTATTGTTATCAAGACCAAACCAGGTACAAACGACTCCCCAGACAGGGCTGATTTCTGTTTGTATGTGCCAAACAGCACAGCTATATGCCTCAAGACTGATCCAAACTAGAAATTCCTGCTTTGGTGCTACTGACTTTCAAGAGCAGAATCCTTCAACCTTTCCTCCCCATCCATGACCCTAATGCACACAAATGACAGGTTCCCCCAACCACAGTGGCTCTCAGTCTTGGGTCAGTGTCAGTGATGAGCAGTTGCAAGAATGGCTGCTACTGAACCAATTCCTTTCTCTCCAATGGACAAAGCGCTGGTATATCCTGATGACAGTTGAAAACATCAGGCTACCAGAGATATTTAAAGGGTATACTCAGTAAAATCAAAGAAGAAATAACTTGAAAGTATTTGAGTTTTAAAAAGTAGGTATGAACCACTTCCTTTGGGAATAATTCTTGTAGCTCCAAGGGGGTGGATATTTTTCCTACTGGAAGTGAAAACCCACAAAAGAGAGTGAAGTACGTTTTCCTGTTCATTGTGATCAATTTCAACCTAGCTGTCAGACTTCACTTGTGTTAGAAGTACGGACTTATATAAACAGCTGTGAAACAAAGACTTAGCCTGAGAATCCAGAGTTGAATACAGGATAAGATGTAGGGAGAGGGTTACTGAAAGAACGTTGCAAATATCATATTAGCTCTTTCCCCATAGTAGTGCAGAAAGAAATTTCTTTTTCTTTTCTTTTTTTTTTTAAAGATCTTACTTATTCATTTGACAGAGAGAAAGAAGAAACAGGGGGAGTGGCAGGCAGAGGGAGAGTGAGAAGCAGGCTCCCAGCAGAGAAGGGGGAGCCTGACGTGGGACTTGATCCCAGGACAGCAGGATCATGACCTGAACTGAAGGCAGGTGCTCAACCAATTGAGCCACCCAGGTGCTCCAGAAAGACATTTCTACCATAATTTATTTACCCTCCTCTTGTTGACCCTTTCATAATCCTTCTGGCTTTCAGTGATGCTTTTATACCCTTAAAATTTGCCTAGAACACTCCTTTCTAACAGCATTTCAAGAGATGCACCCTCTATAAGAACTAAAAACAAGAATAAAAGTCTGCCTTTTTGTGATCACGCACTAGCAAGTCTAAGCAGATTTAGTGATGCAATATTCCCTTCACTGGAGCATATAACCCCATCCCACTTCACTCTTGGTTGCTCCTTTTAATAGTTTTTCTTAATTGAAAATCAGTGCTTCCCAGGTGACACTATACCCATTGCTCCCCTTTAAAATCGTGGGAGGAGAAAGCTGGCATTTTCCTGGCTTTCTAGAACCAATACTAGGAAAGCTTTATCCATTGACATTGGGGTTATACCACCCTCTTTCTGATAGGATTCTTGGAATCAACTACTAGTTGCCCAGGTCACTTCCCAACATTTACTGAGGGTTATTCAAAACTCCACACTTCAGTTCCTTGAGGCTCAACAGCATTCACTTCTCCCCTGTTTCAACAGCTCATTCCTTTGACCAAACTNTATTTATTTATTTGACACAGAGAGAGAGAGATTACAAGTTGGCAGAGAGGCAGGCAGAGAGGCAGGCAGAGAGAGGAGAGAGAAGGAAGCAGGCTCCCTGCTGAGCAGAGAGCCCGACGTGGGCCTCGATCCCAGGACCCTGGGATCATGACCTGAGCCGAAGGCAGCGGCTTTAACCCACTGAGCCACCCANCTTCTCCCCTGTTTCAACAGCTCATTCCTTTGACCAAACTTGGAGCTTGGCATCACCTGGAACTATTTCCTGCCAAAATCTTTAAGATTTTCTTTTTAAGATTTCATTTATTTATTTTACAGAGAGAGACAGAGCGAGAGAGGGAACACAGGCAGGGGGAGTGGGAGAGGGAGAAGCAGCCTTCCAACTGAGCAGCAAGCACAATGTGGGACTTGATCCCTGGACCCTGTGATCATGACCAGAGCCAAAGCCAGACGCTTAACAACTGAGCCACCCAGGTGCCCCAAGATGTTGTTTGTTTGTTTGTTTTTTGACAGAGAGATTGAGAGCACAAGCAGGCAGAGAGGCAGGCAGAGGGAGAGGGAGACAGGCTCTCTGCTAGGCAGAGAGCATGATGTGGGTCTCAATCCTGGGACCCCGGGATCATGACCTGAGCTGAAGGCAGTCGCCTAACCAACTGAACCATCCAGGTGCCCCCCCTGCCAAAATCTTAAACTGAGGAATTGTGTTCTGACTCTGATGTCGAGGGTCACACACATAGGCGTGATGTCTATGGTCACACCACACATAGACTGAACACGTCTAGGGGGTAGATTGCCTGCTAACTGCCCATGTTTCTTATGCTTTCATCATTTACCCTTACTCAACCAGCTCCTTTAGCCATCAGGCTCTCCATTTTTCAATGATCTATTTAAACTGTGTTCTATGTGCCAGACACGGGGCTAGATCTTCCCTCATGAAATTTACTGTGCTACCTCTTCCCTTCCCCTCCAGGTTATGAGACACAGTCAGATTTTACTTACTTCATTCTCTTTCCAGCTGTGTATTCCTGGGTCTATGTTTGTAAGGGTATTATCACTAGAATCCCCTAATTGTCTTCTTTTCTTTCTACATATGCCCTGCCAACTCCCAGCCCAAATTCTTTGCTGAATTTATTATGTATTTATGAGGTCAAACTTTACCTGAACACTCCACACTCAGTCCTCCAAATTGTATTTACACCAGCTGCTTAACATTCTCCCTCTTAGCAGAGAACCTCCCTTCCTACTTTACTGGAAAGGCTATAAGCATTCATTTCGCCAACATGCTTTGCCCACTTCCAATTTCGTTAAGACTTGTTCTTATTCAAGTCCTTTGCTTCTTAAACCTGGGCTTTTATCCCATAAGCCTAGTTGTTTCTAGGACCTTGCTCCAAAAATGAATTTCTTCCTTTCCTATTTCTTCAGTCTGTTTCTCAATCCCCCCTTCATGGACCTTTACTTTCTATAGGCAAATTTCTTCAAATGGGGGAAAATAGGTCTCCCAACTCTGAATCTCTTTTCAACTGCCATCCTCTTTACATTTTCCCATCGCTGAAAAATTTTTTTAAAAGAAAAAGCCAAACTTTCTGTCACCAGTTCTCCATTTCTCATTTAACCCAAAACCCATGCAGTCTGCCTCATCCGCGCTCCCTGGAAACCATTCTCCCCAATATCACCAGGGACTCCAAATTGCAAACCTAGCTTCTTTTAGAGCTCCTCCGAATTAGCCTGTCCACAGTGCCTGCTACCAATGACCCCCTCAAGAAATGCACATCCTACCCCTCTACTTTCCCCCTTCTCTTTTGTAGGCTCCTCTTCATTAGTCCACCCAAGATTCCGACATGAAAAATCTTCTTAATTTAAAAACATCTGGGAAATCTGACTCCTGCTACGATCCAGGCATCAGTATCGGTAGCCTCCACCTCCTTCAAACCCCCAAACACTCTGGTCTTTTACTTTTTCTTTATGTAATATCACAAAATTGGTTTCAGACAAATCTCTCAAGTGTAACTACCTCATATTGATAGTTAAATACAGAGCATCTGCTTTAATGGGCATCTAAGCTTGGCATAGTTTTTTTAACACACACACACACACACACAAAATCTTAAGAACAAACTTAACGCCGCATGCCTGTGAGAAGTCTGGAATGCCTCCCCACATCCTCTTAAGAGTAGAGAGGGCAAAGATTCTACCTAGTCTGTCTTTTTTTTAAATATATAATTTTATTTGTATACTTGACAGAGGGAGAGCACAAGCAGGGGGAGAGGGAGAAGCAGGCTCCCCACTGAGCAGGAAGCCTGATGTGGGGCTTGATTCCTGGACCCTGGGATCATGACCCAAGCTGAAGGCAGACGCTCAATGGACTGAGCCACTCAGACACCCCTCTACCTTTTCTGTTATTTTAGGTTTGCTCTAATCCAAAGGCAGATAATTAAGCTCCTATTGCTTAATACTTTATAATATGGTTGCAACAATTTTAACCTGAAATATTTATAGCAGGGTTAATCATTTCAACTACTTAAAAATCATAGAACACATAACTTCGAACAATACAACTTCTTGGAGCCAAGAAAATCTTTTATATAATTAAACCTGTCTGAGGTCACAATATTTGGGATTATTAGCTATAAACCATTTTATAAATTAGAAGAGATATTCTAAAAATAATAACAGTATTAGAAGAGTAGATTTTTTTTATTTTATCCCTGATTTTTGGCAGTAATTAGATACTAGGGGTAACTGCCTATTATGGCCAAATCTATATTTTAATAATTAGACCACATTGTGGTAGACATCTGTCTGGTTTATCCTCTAACATCAACCTAGTAACATCAATCCCTTTCAAACTGCCTTTCCTCATTCCTTCTAGGTCTCTTGAAACCTTTAATCAGAGAATACCCACCCCCCAACTTTCCTGGTGACCAGATACTACACTATAATTATGACCACAGTGATTGGCCCTCAGTGAGCTTCAGCTGAATCAATCAGAATCTTTCCTGGGAATTTATATGGCTTTTGAAGAAGAAAAGCTTTCTTTTCTCTCTGCGGTCACTAAGCTAAAATAATGTAAGTAAGCCTGGAGCTATTCAAGAATTGTCTCCTTTCTCCCCAGTCTCCCCAGCCCAGACATATAAGAAGTCCAGACCAATGCACAGACAGGTAAGAGTAAAGAAATAGAAAGAGAGTAAGGAGAACCTAAAGATGCCATTTAAATCCCTGAGGCAAGACCCACTCCTGGATTCCCATTCGTGTGACTCAATCTATTCTCCTTTCTGCCTAAGCTAGTTTGAGTTAGGTTTCTCTCAGTTGCTTCTGAGGAGTCCTGACCAATAAAGATATCATCTATATATAAGGGAATACTTATCTTTTCATCCTCTATAACAGGGAGCATGTACCAAGCTGTTCCAAATGATAATCAGCTCATTTCCCAGATTGATGGCCCATGGAACGTTAATATCCCACAGGATGTTAAGATGTGTGCCATGGATAATGTGTTTGGGTATTCAAGTAAGCTTGAGAAAGATAAACAAAGTGAAATAGGTTTCTTTTTAGTAGGATCTCTCAGAATATTTATTAGGATTTGATGGTATGCATTATGAATTTTCAAAAAGAACTCTAGTGTGCTAATTTCCCCAAATTATCTGATAATAGTTTTTTCTAATAGAATCCAGTTTGGCAAATATTACTTGTCTTTCCATTGAACAAGCAGAGATATTCAAGTAAGCAAACAAATAGGCCTAAATACATATACACTTATTCATTTGTACTACAGTTATTCGTTTCCATGTGTTGTTTGTGTTAGACTACATTTCCTGAGTATGTTGGCTGTGTCTTAATTGCCTTTGTATCCCTAACAACTAGCATAGTGCCTAAAACAGAAGGCAATATTCATTATTCACCAAAAAAAAATGAAAGAATAAATGATAAACAAAATTTTTAAAGTAATGGCAAACATTCAAATAAATTTTCTAAATTGTAGGTAAATAATAAGAGTCGACAAAATAAAAAATAAAGAAGTTGAATACACACACTTTTGTTAAGCCTGTTTAATCAGTGAGCATTCCTTATAAGTTATGTAATCATCTGAGGAATTGACAGAGAAGTAAGAAAGATGAAACACTAGAGAACAAATCAGGTGTTTAGTTCCTTTGGACAATCAGGAACCATGAATGCTAAAAGGCAGATGCTAAAAACCATGACATCCATGACACAGACTTGCTAGTCCTGTGATTTTGGAGGGGCAGCAGAGGCAGGAATGAGTTGTTGGCTTTCAGCAATGATTTATCATGATCTTGAATTTACCAGGCTACCCAGATAGAGCAGCATTTATTTGCCTAATTGCCTTCATATATTCATTTGTTCAACATATTTTTATTAAGTGCCACATCTATGAAAGTGTAAAAATCATAATCCTACGACTTTTATGATAATCTCAGAGCAATTAGAAACACCTATCAAGTAAATAAACACATATTTTTTAATCCATTCAGAAGCTCGCCACTTGCCATCATAGGAATTCACTAAGAAAAGATATCTGTCACTTGACACTAATTAGGTAATTTGCACAGTGACTCTTGAACTCGCAAATGGTTTGTGGTAGATAAAGTTTAGTGTTACAGCTAATATGTGTTGCATTTTTAAAAATCTTCAAGAATCTATCCAATCATTTTATCAGCTATATAAGAAGGGAACTCATGTGGAGGGTTTACCTCACAATATTAGCTTTTTTTAAAATTTTTCCACATTGGTTTGTAAAGAAAAAGAAATAATTTAAAGGTAAGAAGGTGAATGAAAAGCATGGGTGTTTTGTTTTATTGGGTTTTTTTCTGAAGAATTCTTATAAGATACATATAATTTCTGATGACCCTAATTTTAGGAAGAGTGTTTTCAGAATCATCAAAACTGAAAGAAGTACTGTGTTAGAATGAAATTTTAAAAAGCCGTACTAATAACATATACCACTGGGTTATCAAATGATAATATTTCAGTTTGGTTTTTTTTTTCTATTTTCAACTTCTGACTTTAACTGATCCCTTATTTCCAGAGACAGACACTTGTGTCATTTTGATGGAACTGGTTTCTCTTCTTCAGGAATCCCGATGGAATGGCATTGAGAACAAAAGAAACCACAGTCCTCTCCCTCAAACAAATGATTTAAGTAAATAGGATTAATAAAACTTGCCTTCTCTAATATTGTTTGAAAATCCCCCTTACATTCTCTTTCTTCCTTCCCAGGTCTCTCAGAACTTCGGTAGACAGCAAACATCAAAAGGACCAAAGATTTTTATAGTGATTCAGCTGCCCACAGCAATGAAGTAAACCCTGATTTTCTTTCAGCCTAGGAAATGATTAGCGAACAGGCTTCACAAACAGCCTCTTTAACATTTGAAGTTTAAAAAAAAAAATCAGTATAGCAGAATGGTTACTTTCATAAACACCTTTGGGGGCTTTTTTTTTTCTCTCTCTCTCCTTTTTTTTTTTTTTAAAGTAACCCTACTAATCCCACCTCTACAAACATTATAGAATATTTTCTTTACTACAACTTTTTGGTTTGGTATTTTAAATATGCTTTCTAAAAAAACAAAAGATAAAACATATTTCATTTTGGGCATGACTTTCCTCGTGCTTTTTTCCTTGGCTCCCATAAATGCTGATAGACTCTTGTGGACCCTGGAGTTTCTGCCTCCAAGTTTCAGCTTGCCTCTCCAGTAACTTCCTGCCAAGTCATGCCTCTCTTAGCAATCTCCTTTTGGTCTCAGAATTCAGCCTTAGGGACTGAACTCTGAAATCACTGTATGTTTTCTTTCTTTGGAGGCAGACTCTTCCACAAAGCTGTGCACCCTACAGTCCGGTCAAGTGAACACTGATGTTTGGATCTCGGGGGAGAGGGCCCATCCCCAGGGCCAGCTCCATGAGCTCTAATGCCTATACTGCAGTTTTTCTAGGTGATATGCTAAAGCCGATGTTCTACAAAGGCTATTACTTGAAGCCAAAAGAGAGATGTGTGGCTTTCTCCAGAGGTCAAGCAAATAAACAAAATTGGAAATAGTACTACAGACTGAAGTGATAGGGAACCAACTTTACTGGAAAAGAGAAAATAATAAACGGGGCAGAGATCCAGATAAATTTACAAATAATACCCACAGGGGTGTCCAGGCGGCTCAGTCAGTTAAGCATCTGCCTTCGGCTCAGGTCATGATCCCAGGGTCCTGGGATTGAGTTGCATGTTGGGAATCCTGCTTAGCATGAAGCCTGCTTCTCCCTCTCCCTCTGCCTCTCCTTCTCCCTCTGCTCCTCCCACCCGGCTTGTACTCTCTCTCTCTCTCTCTCTCTCTCTCAAATATATAAATAAACTCTTTAAAAATAATAATACCTACATCACTGACCCTCAGCTCCCCTTTAGAGGATATATATTTTTTTCTCAGCAGCACTATTTAGGTAGAGGCAGAAATAAATCTCAAAAAACACTGTATTTTTCTTTCCTACATTAAGCTAGAGATATCCATACCCATATTCCTTGGAACCTCTCTTTGAATGGAGAAATGGAGAAATCCCTAGAGGAGAGTCATGGATCAGAGAAGTATAGTAAAGTAGGTGAACAACAACAACAACAACAACAAACAAACAAAAACATAAAAACAAAACAAAAACACACACAATTTGTATAATTTAATAGAAAATCAGAATTATGGTTTAATCCCAAACTTGGGGAGCTGCTGGAAAAAGGGCGGACAGGCTAGAAGAGAAATAGGGCAGAGCTTCCTAAGTAAGTCGCTGGTGTAAACAAAGCAGCTAACTAACTTTTATGGAATTTTACTTTAATAAAAGTTACATTAAAAAAAGAGTTCCAGTAGCCAAGTGTTGGCCTCTCTAGACACAGCTAACAACGGACACTAGGAGATGGGTTGTCTCTGTTCACATTTTGCACAGTGTGTCAAGCAACAGCACGAGAGGTTCCTCAGGAAGAAGAGCTCTTTCCAGTCATAAGACCTTCTTAGTTATCGACCTCAGAAAAGAAACAGGCCCGGCTCTCCCAGGAGCCTAATCATGACCCCCAAACAGTAAGCCCATAGGAAAATCCACTGAGTTCAAATTAAACTAATGAAAGGGGTAGATTATTTACCCTAACTCAAGTTACTGGGTGATCCAATGACCTGGATAGCAAAGAAAGTGATTTTTTTTTTCTCTGAAAGCTGTAAGCTGAAGGTGCACACAATTCTAATTTCTTTTTTCTTTTTTACACAAGGAAGTACCTTATTAAAGTAATCAAAATTGATAAACCTGGAAAAATACTCTTTAAACAAAAATTAAATACGTCTGCCCAAAATGACTAACACAAGGGGCAATAGTTAAATTGTCTCTTCAAATATTAACACTACATGTACACCTCCTTCATCCTTACTTTTTTTAATTGAAGTATAGTTGACACACAATGTTACATTCCTTTCAGGTGTGTAACAGAGTGATTTGACAGGTATGTTATGCTGTGCTCACCACAAGTGTAGCTATCAACTGCCACCACACAACACTATGACCATACCATTGACTATATTCCCTATGCTGTACCTTTTATCCCCGTGGCTTTTTCTATAAATGAAGGCCTGTATCTCCCACATCCCTTCACCCATTTTGCCCATTCCCCCAACCCCCTCCCCTCTGGCAACCATTAGTTTGTTCTCCATATTTACACATAGTTCTAGTTTCTTAAAGATATAGCCAACCTTGTCACATATATGAAAGGCAACTCACATTTTGTCTCCAAGTAACTCTAAATTTTAATCTTTATTGTCCTCTCCCAGATGTCACAACTCCTCCTGCCAGATTCCCCATTATTTCAAGAGACAAGAATATTCCCTAAGGCCTCCTTTTGAATATATATCTTTCTGAGATCATGTTTCTGGTTTCCCTGAAGACTGTCACATCAATAAATCTATCTTCTGTCTGGATCCTCGGTTTTGAAAATAATTTTATCACCTTAGCCAGGCACAGCCAGCATTTCTCTTATATGCATTCTTTGATTCAGGCAGAAATGTCTTCCTTGGACTGCTCCATTTGAATGCATAAAAACATTTATATGTAGACCTTGGCATAATTGTAGATGGACATGAGTCTTTCCGTAAATATGTCAATTGCCAAATATAGACCACAGGAAGACCCTATCTGAAGGTCCAACATAAAATTGGTTATGTCCACTATGTGGAAGCCTTAGGAAGGTATAGTTTGTGGAGCATTAGTCTGAAATATCATAAGGATTAACTAGCACCAGAAGCTCCCAAGTATTAAAAAAAAAAAAGAGGTATCAAAAGCCTTGCTCTTTTAGAAACATTTAGAGCTTTCAAGCCCACACACATTCAGATAGTACTGATAATCCTCTCTGTTTGTAGGACTTGGAAGAGCTACAAAGAATAAAGAGCCACAATATTTTGACAAAGTGATATATTCTTCTCTTTAGGTATATCTGATGGAAAACGTGGACTTTCTCCCTTCAACTAATAAAATATCATAACTACAAGAAGCTTTGAGTATATAAAGACTATCTAGGAATACAATAAATATACATATTTATTTGGTATATTTAAAGTACTGATATTTTAGGGCGCCTGGGTGGCTCAGTGGGTTAAAGCCTCTGCTTTCGGCTCAGGTCATGATCTCAGCGTCCTGGAATCAGGCCCGCATCGGGCTCTCTGCTCAGCAGGGAGCCTGCTTCCTCCTCTCCCTGTCTCTCTGCCTGCCTCTCTGCCTACTTGTAATTTCTCTCTCTGTGTCAAATAAATAAATAAAATCTTTAAAAGAAATAAATAAAGTACTGATATTTTAAAAATCACCTAGTTTTATAAAACTCCACTTTTCAAGGTACTCTCACATACATTACCATGAAAGATTCAGCATAGCACATTTTATTATTCAACTAATATCTAAACAGCCTTACTCACTTTTTCCACTTCTGATTACATGAGAGAGGCCATCAGCAATTATTTAATTAGGATTTATGTATTACCTGTTTCCAAACAAGATTTGAAATGATGCATAATATTACACCCAAGGTAAAATGTCAACATTAAAAATCAAAGAAGATACAAAACCAAGCAAAAGGAGTAGATGTTTCCAAGCAACTGCAACAAGTTGTAGCCGCTGGGCCATGAACTTGCCTCTCACAGGAGTTAGCATTTGCTCACCAGGTGGGAATGTGGAAACTCTGGGCTGTTTAACAGAACCATCTCACCTTCAGGGACCCTGGATTAATGATATTCCTGTATTTCTCAGAAAGTGGTTGGTGAACTAACTGAAATGGGATTTTCGATGGTGCTTATTTTTAGAATGCAGATCCTGGGCTTACCCTAAAATCACCAGTGGTAGGATTCTGGGATTATATTTTCACATACCCACTAGGTTATATTTTTGCTCCATAAATTTGGAAACCACTGCTTTTCTGGATTATTGCCTGTTACATGGGAACAATTGAAAACCCAGCACTGAAGGAGACAAACCGTAAGAGACTCTTAATCTCACGAAACAAACTGAGGGTTACTGAGGGGTGGGAGGGTAGAGACAGGGTGGCTGGGTTATGGACATCGGGGAGGGTTTGTGCTATGGTGAGTGCTGTGAAATGTGTAAGCCTGATGATTCACAGACCTATACCCCTGGGGCAAATTAATAATAATAATAATAAACAATAATAATAGTAAAGGGGGAAAAAAAGAAAGAAAACCCAGCACCAGGAAGGTAGAAAATAAGGGGCACCTGGGTGGCTCAGTGGGGTAAGTGTCCAACTTGATTTTGGCTCAGGTGAGACAGAGCCTCCCCGCCCCCAATCAGGCTTCATACTGGGCACAGAGCCTGCTTGGGATTCTTTCTCCCTCTTCCTCTGCCCCCTTCCCGACCCTCTCCCTCTCTCTTTAAAAAAAAAAAAAAAAGGTAGAAAATTGTTCTGATAATGTCTCTTGGATATCACTTTTTGCCTCCTATTTCTGCTCTGTGCTCATAATACTTTCAATGCCTTGTCCATTGACCTCTTAATGTCTTACTTGGATGTTCCCACACACTTGGCCTCTTCTGACTATAGTATTCTCCTTCCAGCATCCCATCCCCTTCCTGCTCATCAGCTTGTTTTTGATTCCTGCCCCAGGCTCCTGATATTTGTGTATGTTCTCTCACCTGCTGGTAACTCTAGGCTCACTTTTATAGCTCTGCACATGCTATAAACTCCACTTGTCTCACTTGGGGTTAATGTACTCCACTGCTGTTTATGGGAACATGTGAGATCCTCCCTCCCTGGCTTCTGGCCATTGATCCCCAAATGCGGACCTATGTAGGAGGAATTATCTGTTCTCTGCTCTTTAATGTTATTGCCAGTTAATGGGCCTTATTGAATTATTCTCTACATTTGAGGTACATATCTTATGCTTTCCCACTCTCCAAATGCTCTCAGGCAAAATCTGCTATTCTTGTTATTTTCCACTTTCCCCAATATATTCATTGACTTATACTGTTGTCTCCTGATGTGCCTCCTGTGTTTGATCATTCACGTGAAGGCACGTCCAACATCCTGATCAAATTTAAAGTTTATGGTCCTGATTTCTGCATTGTAATTATCAACCCTCCAGTCATATGTTTGGGAATTCATCATCATTCAACAACCATTTTGCTCCAAGGTTTTGCTGCTCTTGTTCCCTGTAAATTTTTGTCTTTTCTCTTAAAATTTACGGTAATCCTCTGTCCCCACCCCTGACTTTTATTAGGATTGTTAAGACTTCTGTCAAAAATATTTGCTCCATCTTTAAGAAGTATCTTTGTCGCTAGTTCAGAGCCTCTCTTTCTGGTCACAGTCCGCCCTGGAAACTATTTTTAAAAGATCATATACAGCACGTCCTGAGAGTTATCTATGTGTGACTCTGCTTCCTAAGCTACCAGTGTCAATAAGAGCAACAGATGAAAACATTCCCTGTGTACCCAGCTCCTTCAGTCTCCCACCCAAGACTTCCAAGTTTCTGGAAAACCTTCTCCTTTTCTTCAAACTGACCAGACAAGCCAGAACAGATGCAGAGTGTCCAGTAGGTGCATGAGGGTTAGGACCTCACTTCTGAATTTTGGGAGAATTCACAGGGAGGCAGGACAGCTAATATGGCACAGCAGGTATGCAAATAGGCAATTCCATAGCAAGCCACAGGGAATCACAATTATCTCTTCATGGGACTTAAGTCCTATGATTGCTTTCATCTGCTGGGGTGACTATGAAACTTAGTCAAGTGCCAAATCTGTCATACCAGCTGGAGAGAGTTAACTGCTAATTGTTTAGGACATTTGCAGCTAGTTCTTTAATACAACCATTAATAAATATTAAATTATATTAACTTATAATGAAAAATTGTATTTAAAAACAAAGGTAACATGGCTAACAGACATGTGAAAAGATGCTCAACATCACTTATCATCAGGGAAATCCAAATCAAAACTATAATGAGATCACCTCAAACCTGTCAGAATGGCTGAACTGAAAAACACGAAGAACAACAAGTGTAGGTGAGGATGTGGAGAACACAAAGGGGAACACTCATGCACTGTTGGTGGGAATGTAAACTGATGCAGCTACTGTGGAAAACAATATGGAGTTTCCTCAAAAAAGTTAAAAATAGAACTACCCCACATTCCAGTAATTGTACTACTGGGTAGTTACCCAAAAACTACAAAGGCACCAATTCAAAGGGATATATGCACCCCTGTGTTTATTGCAGCATTATTTACAATAGGCAAATTGTGGAAGTAGCCAAGTGTCCATCAGTAGATGAATGGATAAGGAAGATGTGGTATATATGCAATGGAATGTTATTCAGCCATAAAAAGAATGAAATCTTGCCATTTGCATCAACATGGATAGAGCTAGAAAGTATAATGCTAAGTGAAATAAGTCAGAGAAAACAAATATGAATTCACTCATATGTGGTATTTAAGAAACAAAACAAATGAGCAAAGGAAAAAAGAGAGGCAAACCAAGAAACAGACTCTTAACTATAGAGAACAAATGGATGGTTACGAGAGGGGAGGTGTTGGGGGGATGGGTGAAATAGGTGATGGGGATTAAAGAGTGCACTTGTCATGATGAGCACTGAGTAATGTATAGAATTGTTGAAGCTCTATATTTTACACCTGAAACTGATATAACACTGTATGTTAACTACACTGGCATTAAAGTTAAAACTTAATACAAGGGGTGCCTGTGTGGTTCAGTCGGTTAAGTGCCTGCCTTTGTCTCAGGTCATGATCCCAGAATCCTGAGACTGAGACCCATGTCTGGCTCTCTGCTTGGCAGGGAGCCTGCTTCAGCCTCTCCCTCTGCTTGCCACTCCCCCTGCTTGTGCGCGCTCTCTCTCTCTCTCTCTCTCTGTGTCAAATAAATAAATAGATAGAATTTAAAAATTTTTTTATTTTTTATTTTATTAATCTTAAAAAATTAATACAACACTAAAAAATTAAGACAAAGGTAATACATAACCAAAATTCATCACTTCCTAATCATTTTACTATTATCTATGCTCTTGAGGTTATTTGTATATGTTGTTATTATGAGGTTGTTATGAGGTTATTTATGTATATTATATGTTGTGTCTGTACATTAGGAAATAATATATAATGGCATACAACTGCACATTTCCTCCAAATTCTGTCTTAAGTGGCATCAAGTTGGTTGTTTGAAATAAGCCATGGTGAAAGTATGTATACCACAGAAATCAACAAATACTACAAATCAGGGCTTATCCCACCCCCTCACTGAGCCCCCAGCAAGTTGTTAAATATTTACTAGTACATTATTGTTATGAATCCCCTTAACAGTAAAATGGAAAAACACTAAGGTACAGTATAGTTATGTGAAATTTCCCAACTTAAATTCACTTTCCCATTTCCTCCAACCTGCTTTCCTTTCAAAGTGGTCTGACCTCTCCCAAGTCAAAACATGTGGAAGCATAACCTGTACCAAACTGACCTGAATAACGTTCATATTGAGTTGCTACTTTATTAATTGAGTCTCCTACAGTGAAGTCAGAAATTCCTTTATATAAATTTTATTTCTGATTTTTCTGTTCAAAATCCCTGCTCCTTTGTCTACATCGTCCCTTAGACCCTATTCTGCACATGTGTGTTTGTACCTGTGTTTGTGTCGGTGTTTGTGCATATCCATGTGTTCTGGATAGTAGCTATATACTTACTTCTTATTAGCTAACTTGAACCTCAAATAACTACAATTTAAGCCCAACTCTGTATGTACTAAGACACTAGAAAGGGAGATCATTAAATGTCTTAGAATCAATACTTGAATTCTTAAGAGGGAATTCAGAAGGAGGTCAGCAAATGTTATTAAAGGATCAGGAACTGACTCAAGAAAATATAAAGAAAGTAAGACTCCTTATATAGCAAAGATAAGGCTAATGGGAAACTGAAAGTGATCTTGGGGAATGACTGGGAATTTTATACAGAGGAGTCATTGTTCTCTGTTTCCACTTAGGATGAATTAAGAGAGATTCAACTTACAGCACTTCATAGAAAGATCTTGAGAAGAATTCAGTAAGAGAACATTATCTTAAGGGTTTTTCCCCCCCCCAAAGTTGTTTTTAATCAGTTATTTTAATCAGTGATTCCATAGAAGCTTAATTTGGAGGTAGAGAGTCTTATTGCTAAAAAGTCACTCAAAAATGCAATCAATGGAAGATGGGATGTTTGGATTTTCTCCAAAAGTAGATAGGGACTTTAGCTTTCTAAATATTCTCTGATGTTCTAAGCTCACCTGAAGATCATATTTACTGAGGCTACCTCAAATAGATGGGTATGTATACATAAGGGATGAGGAGATAAATACCCAGGACACATAATACCAAGTCAGACCAAAAAAAAAAAAAAAAAAAGCTCTGTCTGAGACTCAGTTTCTGACCATGTCAAAGAGGTCCCTTTGTGGGAAGGTGTGGGAGGGCCTTAAATAAACAAGTTCCCCTAACCTACCATTTGTATGTCTAATCCCATTTTGAACCTATTTACGCATTAATAAGTATAACTCACCCAAGGTAATTACTTCCCTAGTTTTTTTTCTTCTAGTATTCTAGAATTTGTTAAATCTCTATGCATATATTAAAATCCTTTTGGAAATAGAAAAGGTATAAGCCACTAAATGTATTAATTAATTGTTTAATTCAATTAATTATAATTAATAAATTAAAAGTCAGAATTTACCCAACTCAATCTCTATAAGATGTAAGGCTTCTAAGGACTTCCCATAATTTGGCCTCTACTTATCTACTTAATCTTTTCTTTCACCACAGCCTTTCCCTAGCCCACTCCAAATCATATGCTTCAACTATACCAAATCATTGTCAGTTCCTTTAAATTGCTATGGGTATTTGGCAGAAAGATATTTCCCATTTCTAGAAGATGTTTCCTTTCATCATGAAGACTTCCTGACTCCCTCTGCCATCTCCTACCTGGTTTAAGTGCTGCTCCCATATGTTCCCATTGTATTTGTGCTTGTCTTCACCAAGAATATCTGAATCCCCTTTTAGACTGTCAGATCTTTGAAAACAGGGACTGTCCTTTTGTTCATCACTCTATGCCAATGTAGTAGGCATTCAGTTATAATTATTAAACTTGTAAATTAAATAGGTTGATATATTCAACTAATAATATCACCACTATGTTCCATACTTGAGGGTCTGTCCATCAACTCTGGCAGTTCTTACAAAGAATTACCTGATTTCATGGTCATTAGAGTCATTATTTTCTGAATCACATTAGGAATCATGCAGTCTCCCAAATGCAAATTTATGAAGATTTTGTACACATATCAAGTCACGTTTTTTATTTCTTTCCTAGTGGTGTATGGGATTTCATTGAACTTTTTGGCTAATATCTTCAGGCAATACTTGTAGTGGCCTCAAGATCTATTTTATAGGTTGGAAAAGAGAATTTAAAACGATCATCATATAAGAGTGGTTTGTAGGATAAAAAAGGCAGAAACAGTGAACTGCTTTTAAATTTGTCTTACTTGATTTTGTATGTTATTGGTAGCAAACACTTCAGCCCTTTGTTAAACAAAACCAAAAAGCCACTGTGAAGTTTAAAAACATCTCCTCCCCTAAGGAACAAAAAGCAGGAGAAATTTTCATTGTGATGAGGGAAATTAAGCCTTGATTTTGAAACAGCCTTGTCCTCACAAAGATGACTTATTAAGATGGGAAACCAAAACAAGAGTGGAAATATAAAAGCAGGGATGATCAGACTAGTAAAGATTAGTTGAACGTAGAGAAGTCCACTCTAAAGTCATGTACAGGCTTTATCGGGAAAAAGACTGTCATGGCAGTGAGGTGTGAATTGGGGGGAAAAATGTTGATCTATAAGAAATCTTACTTGGCTTTATTAGTTTGCTCAAAAGCATATGGTACTAATAATGTACTGTATGGTGACTAGCATAACATAATAAAATAAAATAAAAAAGCATATTATACTTTAAGTTTGGAAAATAACTTTCTTTTAAATAGTTTCAATTAAAAAGATATGTTGATGTTAATTTAAAACCAGTTTTGAGCTGGTTAAGTTATTTTTAAGCTATTTCTCTATAACAGAACTTGGGAATTTTAAAAGGCATTTTCTGAAATAAATTGAGATTTTAATTCCAAGGCTTGTCCCATAGGAAAATTGCAGGTGAATAAGGAAGTTCACCTTATTATAATTATTAGTAAGAATATAGTTATCTGCTTAGATTGTTATTAGGAACAAGCAAATTTTTCTTTCCCTTTGGGAATAAAAGGGTCAAATGATACAAACCTCCTACTTGTGATAGATAATAATTAAAGATTGGTGATTAAAGCATAGGCGTTTTTTTTTCCGCCTCCTTCACTCTTCATAAACTTGCTTTCTTAATGATTTTAATCAAAAGTTTAGAGAAAAATAGGATTGATTTTATGCCATGAGACTTTGAAAAGCAACCCAGGAGGGTTGAGACACTATCAAACAAGTCATTCTGGTAGTGATTGCAAATCATTCTGATGGAAGAGAGAGTATAACCAAACGATTCTGCACATTGGTTCAAAAAATCATTAGCACAAGAACAGGGGTGTGGAGACAGGATTTAGTGGCACTGTGTATAAAAAGGATGCTTGTTATCTAGATCCACACACTCAACCTGGTTTTTATATCTCCCTAGTTTATTTTAGTCTGAACAGTCAACAGTTCTATCACTTTTTTACCCGTGACACTGACTTTTTGAAGAATTTAAAGTTGTTTTGTAGCATATCCATCATTTTGGATTTGTCTGATTATTTCCTCTTTGTATCTAATCCTTTCCTGTCATTCCTCTTCCGCCTGAGTTTCCTTTAAGTTAGGTCTCAAACAAGGGTTGATCAACTATATAACTCACAGGCCAAATCCAATTCCCCACTTTATTTTTGTAAATAAAGTTTTATTGGAACAGAGCCAAACCCATTAGTTTACATATTGTCCATAGCTGCTTTTCTGGGGCAGGGTTGGGCAGTGGTGACAAGAGACCATATGGCCCACAAAGCCTAAAATAATTATAGTCTGACTCTTTCTAAAAAATCTTTGCCAATTCCTATACTAGAAAATTGATTATATTGAGATAAAGTATTTTTGGCACAAAGGTGATGTATTTCATATTGCATCATTTCGGGAGGAACAATGTCAGGATATTAGTCCAGTGCTAGTGATGCTGTTTCTACACTTAATTAAAGTGGCGATAAACAGATCTCGCCATTGTACAGGCATGTTTTCCCCCCTCTTTTCATTTAGTAAGTAATTCATGGAGTGATACTTGGGCTCTGTGAATATATCCTATTTACTATCTAAAAATCTTCCATCTAAAGGTTTTACTATCTATTGATGGTCTTCACCTGAAATAATTATTACATTGGAGATTGAAAAGTGCCAGTTTCTAAATCTATCATGTCTTCAACATTTATGAGATGACAAAATAAAACAGCCTGAGTTCATTTTCTTAGCTATCATGATGGTATTGTGGTTAAATAGGTGATTGTCCTTATTCTTAGCTAAATCACGCCAAAATATTTAGTGGTGAGATTTCATAATGTCTGCAACTTTCTTTTTTTTAATTTTTCTTTCTTTCTTTTTTTTTTAAAGATTTTATTTATTTATTTCACAGAGGGAGAGAGATCACAAGGAGGCAGAGAGGCAGGCAGAGAGAGAGGGGGGGGGAAGCAGGCTCCCCGCTGAGCAGGGAGCCCGATGCGGGCTTCGATCCCAGGACCCTGAGATCATGACCTGAGCCGAAAGCAGAGGCATTAACCCACTGAGCCACCCAGGCGCCCTATTTTTCATTTTTTTAAGAAAAACTAGATTTGTAAAACTATTACAAAGACAAGACAATTATCATTTGAAGTATTCTGACTCAAGACTCTGAGGACTTCCTCCCAATTTCACTGGTTGTTATGGAAACCAACCTAAGAGGTTAGAAATTAAAGGATATAACCTAACAGGCTATAACAAACAGACTGGTGACACATGGCAAAAGGAGTAAAAGCCAGTCAGAAGCATTTGCGTTAGTGGTAGCATATGTGGCTAGGATGTTTCTCAAGAGCCTCCCTAGAGATGCCTGAGTGAATTAATCTGGGTCCCCAGTTAGTGAAAAGTCCCTTACCCCTATGGAGAATGAGCAGAGACCAGGATTTCTCTGAGATCTTTTTGTCTTTCTTTTTAAGGGGTAAGGGAGTGCTTAGGCTCTACCGGGGTATAGTTTAGACTCAGCCTCCCTTCTTCCCATCTAGTCTACCTACACCTTCAAGCACCTGCACATTCTCACTGTGGGGACCTGCCAGGTTACAGAAGTTGCCTAGAGTGAAGGCAGAAAGTATAGGCCTACTCAGAGGGGACCTATACACAGAAAGTTTTGAGGTAGATGATAAACTACAAATATCCTCTTGGTTAATTCACCTTTGTTAATAATAAAGATCATAGTTTCTTCTGCTGGTGAGAACTTTCTGTCTCAGTATAGTCTTTCTCAAAAAAGAACTGGTTCAGATAAATTTTGGAGAAGGAAAAAGACTTTCATCAATACCTATTCCACAGAAGAGGCACTAAGTTCTTTCCTACAGTGAGGAACAGAATCTCACAGCAGCATAGATCATTCTCAGTGACCACCATCTGGATCCTCAAACTGTCCAGCAACTATTGGTGTAGTATCTACCTCCATCTCATCTTCATGGTCTCTTATTGAATCTTGTCCAGACTCCAGCCATGTTATATGGGCTGCGCACAGACTGAGAAAGCATTCATTCTGATCTCTTCAATGTGGCTTGGCCTTCTGCTGCTAAATGGGGTAATCCTTCTTCATAGGTGTAAAATGAAGGGATGTCTCCCTGCTCTTGTTCATGAGCTTCCACATCCTATTCTTCTCCATCACAATCATCTGAATCATCATCCTCAGGATCTAGATGCAAAGCCTGGCATTCACACAGTGAGGTGAACATTGCTGATTTATCACTAGGCACAAATCTAAATTCAGCAAGAGGTTCAACATTATCATCACTGTCTTCCTCTTCAGGAATAGGTTCTTTTGATTCTTCCCCAGATTTGGCATTCACCATAACATACAAATACTCTCATGGATAGGCATTTAGGTCCCTGGACACTGCATGCACACTACTGGGGTGTAGTGGGGAATTCCAATGGGAATCCTAATCCAGAGCCATCGAACCAAGACAGAGGGCTCTCAGCGTTGTAAGGGGTGCCGGGATGCCGAGGCCCTAGCTTTTCAGCATGGAGCCCCTCAGCTGAGCCTGGCAGCAGGAAAATTTAAAGGAAGCTCATTGCAGCAGGAAGCATGAGGATACAGACCTGGGGAGGGAACTAAAGCACAGCAACTCCAGCTGCTTGCCTGCAACTTTCTTCTAATAGTGTGGCAGACCACAGTGTGTGGGGGTGGGATGGAGGGAAAGAGAGAGAGCAAGAGTACAAGTGATAAAGCAAATAAGGCAAAATACTAAAAGTTAATAAATCTGGGTAGAAATTCCCTTGTACCATTTTTGCAACTCTTCCTTAAACTTGAAATTTTACCAAAAAGTTGGAAGTGGAGAAAAAAGAGAAAGATGATCATGAGTTCAATATAGATTTTTAAAAGAGATCCACATACACATGCATAAATGTTTTGTCACCTTGAGCAAGATTAATTAAGATGTATGTGCTGCAAAGAATCTTTAATTGCACTCTGCTTTGGCAGAGGGGTAGAGTGTACCTAGAGCTCTAAGTGCTTTAATGTGAAAGGGAATAGACAAAAAAGATGCACTCAGAGGAAAGAATGGCACATTGGATTGAGTAGAATGTCAGCTTTTCCTAGCTTTCCTTCATTCCAGTTCAAGAATTCATTATCTAGAGGCTAGTTAAGGATAGAACCCAGATACATAAGGATATTTTGCAAAAAGCAACAGCATTAATGCCCTTCCCTTCTACAATCCCACTAGACATGGAATCAGCAAACTTTTTTTTAGTAGGTGAGATAATAAATATTTCAGGCCTGTTGCTCATACAGTCACTGTATGTCACACTGTCACTGTGGGCCATGCAGTTGCTATATGTGCCATTGCGGCATACAAAAGCATCCATACACAAATGAACGAACATGGTTGTGTTCAAATAAAACATTGCTTTATGGACATAGAAATTGAAATTTCATAGTTTCACACAACATGATCTTTTTTTCCCAGCCACTTAAAAATGTAAAAAATACTCTTTGCTTACAGACAATACAGAAAGTAGACAGAAGGGTCTAGAAAACAAAAAGGAAAGCCTTGCCATTGTGCCTTTGTGCTCGCTGCCTTTTAGCTGCCTCACTTAGCTCTGGTAAAGGAAAGGGGCTCCTTTGAATAGGATGAGAGGGCTAAGCGGCTTTGTGCTTTTAAATCATGGAGCAGATAGTAAATCTCTTCCCAGACCTCCAAAATTCAAGAAGTCCATCAGCTGCTCGAAATAGGAAGGCTTGTTCTAAGTTAGGAATCAGTGTCATTAGGAGAGGTCAAAGTGTAGGTAATAACAACTAGAATCTTGGTCTATCAGCCCAGGATCCAGCTGGAACTAGAGCTGTTTCTCATTTATTTCCTTCTTCAGGTGAAGCACCTCATCCACTGTCTCTACTCTGGGGGCTTGCCATGACATATTGATCTCATGTTAACACCTCTGTGCAATCAAATTAATTTGCCTGTAAATGTAAACTTGTTTTATTTATATAAATGTATGTTAGATATTGACACAAATAATTTTCTAAGTAATAACTTTTACTTACAATAATTTCTATCCTTTAATAATATTTCCATAGTGACCCCGAACCATGATGTGTGCTGGATCATGATGGGCCCCTTTGGCCAGTGAGGGTTTTCCCCTAAGCCTTACCTCCTTCACTGCAAATGACAAATGAGTTGAAAACCTACCTTTCCAAGAAGAGATTATGAAAAGGAAGGACTTATAAAGATGGAGATGGGGAAGGAGAAATACCTAACTTTCCTCAGTATTTAAATGGTTGTCAAGGGAAAGAAGGTTCAGACTTGTCTCACTTGCTCTCAAGCAATAGAAGGAGAATTAATGTGTGGAAGCTGAGACAGAGATGGGCTTACAACCAAAAACTAAAGAAATAACAAGAAGAAAAGAAAAAAATTCAATAGCTGTCCAAAGATGAAATGGACTGCTCTGGAAGATAGCAAGTTTAGCATCTGGAGATACACACATACCTAGGATGTATGACCACTTAGTGGACACAAGATTCAAAAACTGAAATTATTGAACTAGGTAACTTTTAAGATTTATGACATTTAACAGTTATGCCTGACACTTTTGAGATGGCATTCTTTTCTTAAGAAAAAAGGGGCAAAGATAAATAATTGTAAGAGTTCCTTATTCCTCTAGTTTAACCACAACAAAGACAAGTGTGGCTCATTCACCTACAATAAGTTGAGGCCCTATCATTCACCCAATAGTGCTTTATTCTAGTTATATGCATTCTCCCATTTAATGATTATTTATTGAGATTGTGTGTTATCTACATCTACAATGTGCCAAATATGAGGATATTGTGGTATAGACACAGATTCTGTTCTCACAGAATTTACAATTTATTGGAAAAGATAAAAATCTAATCAGTAATTACAATTAAAATATGGGTGTTGAGATTGTGCATATATAGGGCACTGTGATGCTCTTAAAACATGATGATGGGGTACCTGGGGTGCCTGAGTTGCCTTCAGCTCAGGTCATGATCTCAGGGTCCTGGGATCCAGCCCCATATCCAAGTCGGCTCCCTGCCCAGCAGGGAGTCTGCTTCTCCCTCTTGCTGTACCCATCCCCCCACTTGCACACACACACTCTCTCTCTCAAGTAAATAAAATCTTTAAAAAAAATAAACACGATGACAAATTATTTGATACTCCCCCTGTTGAGAATTTGGGTCTAAATTCCCTTCACTTGAATCTGGTTGGACTTATAACTACTTTGAACAATAGATAAAATAGAAGTAACACTATGTGATTTCTAGGTCATGTGGCTTTTGCCTTGTTTGGAGAATGAGTTTCTGGAGCCCTGAGGTACCCTGTAGGAAGTCCGGCTACTCTGAGCCCACTGTGCTTTGAAGAAGTCAAGCTTCAGAGAGAGACCAGGTAGAGCTCCAGCTGATAGTTTCCTGCTACTCCCAGCTTTCTAGTCATCCCAGTCTAAATGAAAGAGGAAGTCACCAGAGCATGCTAGCTCCAGGCATTCAAGTCGCTCCCAGCCATTCATGTCTTCCAGGCTGACACTCCAGACATAATAGAGCAGAGACAAGCCATCCTCTCTGGGACTTGTCCAAACTCCTGACCCAATGAATCCATAAACATAATAATAACATCATTGTTATCCCATTCTAATAAGTTATGGGGTGATTTGTAACAACAGTTCATCACAACATGTCCATGAGAATGTGTACTAAGACATAACCTTGTTTAGGGGCCAGAGAAGGCCTCTGAGGAAGTCACATTTGAGCAGAGACATGAAGGAGTAAGAATTAGCTACAGTAGTGTTCTCAGAAGAAACAGTTTGTTTGAAGAGGCAGTGGAGGCGAGAGAAATACCTGGGCCCTTCAGGAACTGGTAGAGCGTAGTAGCCCAAAAGGAAGTGGGATGCACAGGAGTCAGGTGGGAAGTAAAAGATGAAGTAGTCTGAACATGGTCATCTCATAAGCAATATTATGGCATCTGAACTTCATCAGAAGATAAATTATTGAAGGGTTTTTGGTATCAGAATCACATGGCTGCATGTGTTTGCATTGCAGGCAAGAATGAAATAGTGAGAAGTTAGAGCCTTAATTCTGGTGAGAGATAATAGTAGGCTGATCAGGATAGCAACAGGGATCAATATTCAAAACGTAAATTCATGGGATTTACTAAGCCTTTGGCTGTGCGAATGGGAAGTGAGAGAGGGAGGAGGCACCTGACTGGGCAGTGGTGAGGGTAGTGGTGTCAGTTACCCAAGAGAAAACAGCAGAGGAAGAAAAGATTAGAAGGGGTGACGAATAGCTTGATCTGGGGCATGGAGAATTCGAAGTGCTAGAAAGACATCCATGTGGCAAAGCCAGGAGACAGTTGGTTAAATATTATTGGTAAAGAGAATATGGAGAGGAACTAATATTACAAAGTGAATATTTTAATCCAGGTACTGTGATTTTCCTTGATCTGATAACAACCATGTGGGTGTGTTCAGAAAGGTGAGTAACCAGCCTAAGATCAGAGAGACAGGAAGTGTAGGAAGATCTATATAGATCCTCTTATTCTAGTTCAAAGTAAAAGACACGTGGTACTACTTTCCACATAAAAAAAGTCACAATGCTGGGTGATACTCTTTGGATTTGGAAAGCAGCAAAATCAGCATTTGAGAATGCCTCTTTAGTCAGTTTAGTGGGTGACCTGATAAGCTACAGTTGTGAAAAGGGGCCAGAGAAAAAGGAAGCTGTCCAGCTGATCTAAGGCACAGTGCAGACAGCAATGCCACTTGCCCTGTGACACCATGGATTCACTAATGTATTCTGGATGATCAGAACGTTTGATAGAGCTTGTCTAGTAGCGACCTTCAGGATTCAACAACCTACTCAGGCCTTCTTTGAAAGTTGTGACTTTTCTTTGAATTAACTCTTGGTTTACTAAGGGAACCTGATAAATATTATAACTATCATTTGTCAAGCAGGCACAACGTGGTAGGCATTATAGTAAGTGCTTCCATGTTTTAACTTCTCTGTTTCTCATAAAAATCCATATGAGATAGGTATTATTTTTTAATCTACCTTTTATAGACAAGGGTAGGTATCAACTGGACTTTTGACTTTAAGATAGTAGGTAACAATAAGACTCTAGCTACTCATAATGAGCTGGATGTTATCTGAGCCACCTGGCCATAAAGCTGGGCGTGACTGGCAGCACAGACTAATGAAACGAAAGTAGATTGAGCTGAAGCATGAGGGTGACTGGAAGACACAGGTAATTTGTATGAACAGGTGGCTCACTGTCCACACCGACATCGCTCCCTCAACCCACACATATGGCCCAAGAGGCATTCCCAACAACTAGTTGACTGGAGAAGGGAAAAATGAGCCAGTTTAACAGCCAGGTCTACGCACATACTGGCCCCAAACAAAAGTAGACAACTATGGTGTATAGTTCTGCTCTGAAATCTCCCTAAAACAAGATGAAGAAATGAAATTTTCCATGTGGGTATAATTTCAAGAGGAATAGCTCAATGTTCACTTTACCTGAGGTAAAGGATTAGTGATTGCAACACATTAGGTACTCAAATATTTTTAAGTAAATGAATAAATAATGGAGTAATAATTTGTAGACACTAGTGAATGGTTTGGTCGGCTGGTTAGGGGTATTGAAGGAATGTGATTAGAGGACTTGTGACAGGAAGATTCAGAGAGATTATATGGATGGACCTAATGGAACTGGTTCAGACTGTGGGAATAATTTATGGGTGGTTTTAAAGAATTAGGTGGAGGAGATGATCTGCTACATGTGTTAGTCTTCCTCCCCAGCAAATGGGTACTCGTTCAATGGGCTCATGATAAAATTCTCCCAGTGGTGGGAACAAAAGTTATACATTGCTCAGGTACATGAATTTATTCTTCTCAAGGCTGATCTGGCTGCTGTCAGTGTGAACCCTTGTCAGGGTAAAATACAGCAGGGGAATTAGACAGTGTTAGCCGGTTACAACATTATATCACACTCATTCTATAATAGGAAAGGCAAAAAGAATTTGGATTTTCTTTCCCTATATACCATGTGTGCACCGTTTGTGCACTCCTAGTACATCCCACAAGATGATGCTTCTTCCTAAGGAACTCCCTTAACTGTGTAAGAAGTAAGACAACGGGCTGAAGCCCATATGCTGCTGTCCGTATTAAACAAAGAAATGGCCTATTGAAGGCTCAGATACATCATAGCTGTGAGACAGTATTTTGTGAGGTTGGGTGCTATTTTATAGGAGGTGGTTTTGCTCTGAAGTAGTGGCAATATATTGTGCTGTTTCTCAACACAGCCAGATCACGTACAGTGGGAATGGTGCTTTTCACTATTAACCCTAAAGGCCCATTTGCAAAATCTTTCCCATCCCTGAAACTCTAGTCTCCACTGGTTTTAACTTTCAATACTGCCACCAGGAGGATAACAATGGTTACATTGAATTGGGAGCTGATGCAAATATTTGCCTTTTGGGGTTTATCATTCCACCAAGTAAGCAGGTAGAAAAGGAGGTTACAGTGCTGGAACAGTTGGTGTCAGAGGGAAATAGGAATGCTGTTTTTTAATAGAGGCAGGAAGAAGTAGATGGAATCCAAGGAACTCCTAGGATACCTTCCGGTATTGCATGGCCAATGGTAAAAGTTATCATACACAAGCCAGTGTAAGTCAACCCATTGGGTAAAGAACCTCACCCAGCCAAGATGCTGGCTGAGAGCAAAGAGCAAATGTAATGGATAGTAGAAAAGAAAAATCATAAATTTGAATTGTGATCTTGACTGTTTACTGAAGGTGTTTATCATCTGCCATACACACACACACATACACACACATATTATACATATGTATAATATGTATAGATACAGAACTTCCTTGACTATGATGGGGTTACATCTCAATAAACCCATAATAAGTTGAAAATATTATCATTTGAAAATGTATCTTAATACACCTAACCTACCAAACATCATAGCTTGGCCTCGCCTACCTTCAATGTGCTCAAAACAATTGCATTAGACTACAGTTGAACAAAATTATCTAACACAAAGTCTATTTTATAAGAAGATGTAGGAATAGCTCATGTAATTTATTAAATACTGTACTAAAAGTGAAAAAAGGAATGGTTGTATGGGTATAAGAGTATCTATCAGTTGTTTACCCTTGTGCGGCTGACTAGAAGCTGCAGCTCACCACCACTGGCCAGCATCAGGAGAGGCGATCACACTGCAGATCGCTAGCCCAGGAAAAGATCCCAAATCTCAAATTCACTTTACATATTTGCTAGCTTTCTGTCTGTTTTCTTCACCTCTCTTTTCCTTATAATTTTACATAAGACATGTTTATTGGGGTAGTAAACTAAAATTTATTCCACAGGTCATAGAATATTGGGATGGATCATAACAGAACCAGAGGACAATAAGGCAAAAAGATATCACTTAGTTATATCTATTAATCAGAGTGTTAGGTGGAAGGAAACTTTTTTGGCAGTGTAATATAAAAAGAAGGGTCTGTTGATTTTGCCAACTACAGTTGTGGACAGTAAGAGATCTTCTTTTTTACTTTTCTTTCCTTTTCTTCTCTCAGCTTCTGAGCCCCCCTCCTTCTTTTGAAGAACTCTATAAAGTGATATCAGATACTTGCTTTCCACCTTTGCAGCTAGCTCATGAGCATTTGACCTGAGTTCAGTCCAGCAGGTGCTTCGCTTGGAAGCCAGAGATGCAAAGAGGCAGGGCCTGTGTAGATGTCCATCAGCAGATGAATGGATAAAGGTGTGGTATATATACACCATGGAATATTATGCAGCCATCAAAAATTGAAATCTTGCCATTTGCAATGATGTGGATGGAACTAGAGGGTATTATGCTAAGTGAAATAAGTCAAGCAGAGAAAGACAATTATCATATTATCTCACTGATATGTGGAATTTGAGAAATAAGGCAGAGGAAAACAGGGGCAGAGAGGAAAAAATGAAACAAGATGAAACCAGAGAGGGAGACAAACCATAAGAGACTCTTAATCTCAGGAAACAAACTGAGGGTTGCTGGAGGGGAGGAGAGTGGGAGGGATGGGGTGGCTGGGTGATGGACATTGGGGAGAGTATGTGCTCTGGTGAGTGCTGTGAATTGTGTAAGACTGATGAATCACAGACCTGTATCCCTGAAGCAAATAATACATTATTTGTTAAGAAGGAGGAGGGGGAGGGGGAGGGGGAGGGGAAGGGGGAGGAGGAGGAGGAGGAGGAGAAGAAGGGCCTGTGGAGACACTGTGAAGGCTCCTGGCAGAGCAGCATGGCAGGGGTATGATTAAAGGCAACACTGTCAGTTGGGATGTCCAGAATCCAGAGATGTCAGAGGAGGAGCACAGGCCGTGGCATCTAATGGTCAGTGGCTGGACTTGCTGGGATGAATATGTGCGGAGAGCTGGAGTGCAGTCTTGATTCTTCTAATCTTCCCAGTCTCAGCTATTCCCAAGCATTTTCTAAGCCCAGTTCTGCAACTGATTCTGTAAGCTACCCTAATACAAAATATTTTTATTGCAAAATTCAAGCAGAAATGTTTTCTGTCGTTTGCAAACTAGAACCCTAGTTAATACAAGGAGGCTGGGCTAGATGCTTTCCAAGATTCCACCCAGCTCTAAAATTACATGACTCTATAAAACTCATATTAAAATACATAAAGTAAGAAAATAGCTTAGGTTGTAAACATGTTCCTTTCACTAAGTAATTACTATTTAATATAATCTGATAGTTGTGTGTGTGTGTGTGTGTGTGTGTGTGTGTGTGTGCGCACGCCTTACAGGAGTAGTTCCAAGCAAAGGAAGGAAGGATAAACAAGTTATATTGTATCCACCACAGTGGTGGTGGCTTGAAGTTATATTGTATCCACCACAGTGGTATTATTTTGTGAAAGTTACCATTACGTTTCTCCCAGTCTGTGGTGTTATACATTTTTCATTTAACCATGCTTGCTAAGTTTTTGCCTACCTAGCCCTACAGCTTTGGAAAAATCTTCCTGGAGTTTATGTCTAATAGGTCAGTATTTCATTGCCTGAAAGTGCTTAGTAAAACTCCCTAAGGAGTTAGTGATAAAAACCTCAGTAACCTAAAGAGTGGTTGCCCCCTCACTCAAAAATACTGTGTGGGCATCAGAGGACCCAGCATCCCTTTGCTGCAGAAAAGACACAGCAAATCACTTGCCTTTACATATTGGTACAAATGGTGAATGGGAGAAAGGCAATGCAGTTTCAAAACAACCCAGTCCCCAATAAGAAATTTTTGAATATCTGTGGCATTAGTTAAGGACCAAGATAAAAGTCTGTGTTCCTGGGGAGAAAATATAAGTGATTCTCTCTCTCTCTCTCTCTCTCTCTCTCTCTCTCTCTCTCTCTCTCTCTCTCTCTTTAGATTTATTTATTTGTTTATTTGACAGAGAGAGAGAACAAGTAGGCAGCGAGGCAGGCAGAGTGAGAGGGGGAAGCAGTCTCCCTGCTGAGCAGAGAGCCCGATGTGGGACTCGATCCCAGGACCCTGAGATCATGACCCAAGCCAAAGGCAGAGGCTTAACCCACTGAACCATCCAGGCGCCCTAAGAATATAAGTGATTCTTAAGACCGCAGCATCTAGGTATTCTATATGAGAGGGTAGCATCTGCGGTCACTTCATTGACACATACATATGAAGGACAAATAATGCTGGGTACTAAAAGGAAGCAATAATGCACATTTTGTATAAAAAATGTATTAAAAGGGGTTCAAATATTGCCATCCCTCTACCAATCATATACCTGCTGACATTCCATTTTATGTTCTAAACATTAACTGTAACAGAGAGATCAATGTGGCATATGGTAGAAATCCAGTAGCTTTGTAATGAGCAAAGATTTCTAAAATCAAAATTCAAAGTTGTAAACAATAAACTAAAGCAACCCAAAGTACTAAGCAAAAGATGCTCTTTGATTGCTGTGGTTTGCTAGGGATCATACATCTGAGGCTGGACTTGACGATCAGAAGACAAATCGTCATCCAAGACCTCTACAATGACCCTTAGCTGAGCCATCTCTGCCCAGCTGGTGCTCCGTCTGCTCACTGGCACAAGCCTGCTTATTTATTTTCACATTAAAATTACTGTACATTGCTCTGTTCATAAACTTCTCAGCCTCCCTCAGTCAACTATGCTTGCTTAGCTAAGATTCATTCAAGGACTATTATAATTAAGTCCAAATAATCTGTGTATTCACGCCCCAATGTATGAAAATATACACACATGTACATACATGTCATAATTCATTATGTTATACTGATGAGTAGGTTCTCAGTATTATTATTTTTAGACAAAATTACCTCTATGGGTTGGAAAATGGCATGTTGGCTACCAGTGGAGTCTATTTCAGTCTTTTAAATTCTAATTTGTGAAACATTTCTAATATCCTTAAAAGACAAAACAGTCTTACTAAGAACTGTATTTGTTTAATGCTTCACAGTGATCCTTGGTCGACATCATTTGGCACATCTACTTGGAATGGAGATTTGGTTGACAGAGATTTAATGAACAAGAGCATTCCACTAATTTTGGGAAATCTCTTGCTGAGAAGCAAAAATATAACAAATGTTTGTAAAGTTTCTGTTGAAGTCACCCTAACAAACACGCTCTTTAAAAATCACAGATTAGACTGTGAACCCACTTTAAATGTCCTTAATGTCTTCCAATACAACATGCTGAATTTTGCACATTGTTAAGAAAAGACATGGAAAATAGAGAGAAACATCTGGTTTTACTACTTATAAAATGCAATAATTGTCAATTCCCTGCTGTTGGCAAGCACGCCAAAACACACACTAGATTAACAAAGCCAATTTAGTGTTAGGAAGGCAGCTGGCTCTAGTTTCTTCCTTCCCAAATGGTCATCACCATCTTAAACTTCAAACATGTACTGTTTTGCAACATAGAAAAACTCCCTTCTTTTGGAAACAGTAACTAAAAACTAGCGTTTGTTACTACACAAAGCATTTCTTTCTCCATTAAACACATATTCATGTATGCACACACATACACACCTGTTTAGAGAGAAACATGTAAGATTTTTGCTTGCAGAGGATTCTTGAATTACTAAACTCCTCCAAGAATATAAAATTTCACTTCCATGACTTCCCTGGGCTATTTGAATGAGGGGATAGCATCAGAAGAAAAAAATTCAGAGGCAGTTCTACAAAGGGGGGGATCTTCTCAAGAACCCAATAGAAGATTTGGGTCCATACTTCAGAAAATATAAAAAGTCTAGTACAATAGTCCTCAAACTTCACTGCCCTTTAGAATCCCCTGAAGATTTTCAAAAACTGTTGGGGCCAAAATCCATTGCCACAGATTCTGATTTAATTGGTTTGGGGCCTGGCCGAGGCATCAGGACTTTCAAATACTTCCCAGGTGATTCTGTTCTAGCAAAGAATTCAACCAGGGCTCTAGTATCACATTAGCATTGACCAATGAAGTTCTTATATCTTTACCTTCCATCTGTTGGTCATGCAAGCTTCATTCAGTCTTCTGGTTAAGAAATGTTATCCAGAGGAGCTACTTAGCCAAGGAAGTCTGCTTTAGAAATCTTTAAATTATCCTCCAGAGCATATAGTTAAAATTTTAAAAAATTAAATATGTTAAAGTTATTACAAAGGAGATAAGTGGGAAAGGCAGGCTTTTTATTAAATTGCAAGGAACAACAATGAATATAAATAAGTGAAAGGTCACATTTACATCCATCCTTGTAAAAATAATAATTGGCAAATACAGAAGAAAGGGAATATATGTTAGCTGCACTTCAGAGAGGTGAACTTCATAGAAGTTAGAGACTGAACATTATAATAATTTACATTTACAAAATGTCATAATGACAAGAGGAAAGAGGGCCCTGCGCATGGAAGGATGATCTAATTTCTGCTTATTTACTCCACAACTTTCAACGGTAATGGGAAGCAATGATGTTTTCTACTCCTCCCTGTGCATATCTAACATGAAGAATGCTCTGTAAAGGGGCATGTGGCTGGCTCAGTCAGAAGAGCATGCAAGTCTTGATCTCAGGGTTTTGAGTTCGAGCCCCACCTTGGATGTACAGATTACTTAAAAATAAAATCTTAACGGTGCCTGGGTGGCTGAATCAGTTAAGTGTCTGGCTCTTGATTTCAGCTCAGGTCATGATCTCAGGATCATGAGATCACACCCCCTTCAGGCTCTGTGCTGCTAGGTGTGGAGCCTGCTTAAGATTCTCCCTCTCCCTCTGCCTCTCTGCACGCTTGTTCATGTGCTCTCTTGCTCCTCTCCCTCTCTCTCTCTAAAATAAATAAATACATCTTTTNGCTGCTAGGTGTGGAGCCTGCTTAAGATTCTCCCTCTCCCTCTGCCTCTCTGCACGCTTGTTCATGTGCTCTCTTGCTCCTCTCCCTCTCTCTCTCTAAAATAAATAAATACATCTTTTAAAAAAAAAAGCCGGGCGCCTGGGTGGCTCAGTGGGTTAAAGCCTCTGCCTTCGGCTCAGGTCATGATCCCAGGGTCCTGGGATCGAGGCCCGCATCGGGCTCTCTGCTCGGCAGGGAGCCTGCTTCCTCCTCTCTCCTCTCTCTCTGCCTGCCTCTCTGCCTACTTGTAATCTCTCTCTCTGTGTCAAATAAATAAATAAAATCTTAAAAAAAAAAGCCAATTCTACCTGTCACATTTTACATCTTTAAATGTGGCTATGAGAAAATTTTAAATTATATGTGTGACTTGCATAGCATTTCTATTGGATAGTACTGCCTTGTCCCCTGGGGAGATAGAAGGATGGGTGAAATTGCATAGTGGAATGAGGACCGTGAAGGGTGTCAGAACCTATAGGCTAACCAGTTATTCCATCCTTCCATTGAAGGAGATTACCTGACCTCCAGCAGAGATTGGAGTTGGCACTTTACCTCACTAAATAGATAGAGATAATCCAAAATGAAATCATTTTTAAATGAAAGTGCTTGAGATACTTTAAATTGAAAAGTTTTCATCTTCACTACCCTACAGGAAGGGGTCCCATAAAGAAGTTGAGATCAGTTATTATTCTTCACACTTCTGGGAGTGGCATGAGTAAATATGACCTCAGTCAAAGTAAAGTCTTTTTTAGAATTAATATCATACTTTTATATAAATTTTGAACCTGCTTGGTTAATCATCCTGCATACATTAATCTCTCACCCACAGGAAAAAAAAGATATTGCCCTAGCAAAATAGATTGAAAAAGTAATGCTGAAATGGAATGCTATTTGGAAATAAAAAGGAAAAAAATAATATATGCTATAACATGGATGAACCTTAAAACATTATGCTAAGAAACCAGATGCATTACATTTATATAAAAGAGCCAGAGGGGCACCTGGGTGGCTCAGTGGGTTAAAGCCTCTGACTTCGGCTCAGGTCATGATCTCAGCGTCCTGGGATTGAGCCCCACATCCGGCTCTCTGCTCGGCGGGGAGCCTGCTTCCTCCTCTCTCTCTGCCTCTCTGCCTACTTGTGATCTCTCTCTGTCAAATAAAATAAAATCTTAAAACAAAAAAAGAGCCAGAAAAGGCAAATCTATTGAGACAGAAAGAGATTAGTGGTCATTTGGGGCTGGGAGTCGGATCGGGAATTAATGGAAATGGGCATGAGAGATCTTCCTGGGATGATGTAAAACATTTACATCATGAAGTAAAACTAGACTATAGCAAGGGTTGTACAACTATACAAATTTACTAAAAATCACTTAATTGTACACTGAAAATAAGGTAGTTTGTAATATGTAAGTTGTTCTTCAATAAGGAGGTTTGTTTTTTTTTAATGTTAAAAGGAACTTGAGGGGCAGGGCGGGGGGTCGT